>PJEM01010914.1:0-58379 GCA_004023845.1 Helogale parvula
TTTGTTGGCATATAGTTTTTCATAGTAATCTCTGATGATTACTTGTATTTCTGAGGGATTGGTTGTAATAGATCCATTTTCATTCATGATTTTGTCTATTTGGGTGTTCTCTCTTTTCTTTCTGAGGAGCCTGGCTAGAGGTTTCTCAATTTTGTTTATTTTTTCAAAAAGCCAACTCTTAGTTTCATTGATCTGTTCAACTGGGTTTTTTTTGTGTGTGTGTGGGTGGGGGGGGGGTTATTCTATACTGTTTATTTCTGCCCGGATCTTTATTCTTTCTCTTCTTCTGCTGGGTTTGGGGTTCTCTTGCTGCTCCCCTTCTAGTTCCTTTCGGTGCTCTGTTAGATTTTGAATTTGTGCTTTTTCCAGTTTGTTGAAATAAGGCTGGACTGCAATATACTTTCCTCTTAGGACTGCCTTTGCTGTATCACAGAGAGTTTGGATTGTTGTATTTCGTTTTCATTTGTTTCCATACATTTTCTAATTTCTTCTCTAATTGCCTGATTGGCCCAATATTTCTTTAGTAGGGTGGTTTTTTTACCTCCATTTTTTGGAGGTTTTCTGTACTTTTTCCTGTGATTGATTTCAAGCTTCATAGCATTGTGATCTGAATGTGTGCAAGGTATGACATCAACTCGTTTATCGTTATGGAAGGCTACTTTATGACCCAGTATGTGATCTATCTTGGAGAATGTGCCATGTGCACTAAAGATAAAAGTGAATTCCCTAGCATCTGGATGCAGAGTTCTAAATATATCTGTCAAATCCATCTGTTCCAAAGTGTCATTCAGGTCCGTTGTTTCTTCAGTGATTTTCTGTCTGGTTGATCTATCCATTGCTGTAAGTGGAGTATTAAAATCTGCAATTAGCACATTCTTATCAATACGATTGTTTCTGTTTGTGATTAATTGTTTTATGTATTTGGGTGCTCCCAAATTTGGCATGTAGATGTTTATAATTGTTAGGTCTTCCTGAGGGAGATACCCTGTAATCATTATACAATGTCCTTCTTCATCTTTTGTTACTGCCAAGTCCAGTTTGTCTGATATAAGTATGGCTACTCTGGCTTTCTTTTGACTTCTAGTCACGTGAGAGATATTTCTCCATCCCCTTACTTTCAATCTGAAGGTGTCTTCAGGTCTAAAATGAATCTCTTGTAGACATCAAATAGATGGACTTTTTTTTATCCATTCTTCTACTCTATGTTGTTTGATTGGAGCATTTAGTACATTTACATTCAGTGTTATTGAAAAATATGGGTTTAGATTCACTGTGTTCTCTGTAGGGTTCATGCGTGTAGTGGTGTCTCTGGTACCTTGTATTCCTTGCAACATTTCCCTCATAGAGTCCCTCTTAGGATTTCTTGTAGGGCTGGTTTGGTGGTGATGAATTCTCTCAATTTTTGTTTATCTGGGAAAACTTCTATCTCTCTTTTTATTTTGAATGACAGGCTAGCTGGATAAAGGATTCTTGGCTGCATATTTTTTCTGTTCATCACATTGAAGATTTCCTGCCATTCCTTTCTGGCCTGCCACGTTTCAGTAGATAGGTCTGTAACCACCGTGATAGGTTTCCCTTTGTATGTTCGGGCCCTTTTATCCCTAGCTGCTTTCAGAATTCTCTCTTTATCCTTATATTTTACCAGTGTCACTATGATATGTCACTATGGTATGATATGCTGAAGGTCGATTCAAGTTATGTTTGAGGGGAGTTCTCTGTGCCTCTTGGATTTCAATGTCTGTTTCCTTCCCCAGATCGGGAAAGCTCTCGGCTATAATTTGATCAAGCACCCTTTCAGGATCTTTTTCTCTTTCTTCTTCAGGAATTCCTATAATATGGATATTATTCTGTTTGATTGTATCACTCAGTCTTGAATTCTCCTTTCATGCTCCTGGATCAATTTCTCTCTCTTGTTCTCGGCTTCCTCTTATTTTATAACTGTGTCTTCTACATCACCTATTCCCATCTCTGCCTCTTCAATCCCTGCAGTGTCCTCAACCATTTTATTGTGCACCTCATTTATAGCATTTTTTCCCTTGTCACAGCTATTTTGAAGGTTCCTAGTCTTTGTATCAATAGCCTCTGTGATGACTTCCATGCTTTTTTCCCAAGCCTAGTGATTAATTTTGTGACAACTGTTGTAAATTCTTGCTCAGTTATGTTGCTTATATCTGTTTTGAGCAGTTCTGTGGCTGTGACTTCTTCCTGGACTATCTTTAGAGGAGAGTTCTTCCGTTTCTTCACTTTGGCTAGCTTTCTGTCTCCTGTCACTTTTAAAAACTTGTTATGCACTCTGTATCTGTATTACTATATTAAAGGAGGTTCATTGACTGTCCAGAGCCTGTCCATTCAGGAAGTGATCTTTTAATTGTGTCTCTCGTTTTCTCTTGTGCCTTTGGTTATTTTATTTCTCTACTCAGTGATATTTGGGACTCCCCACCATATGTACTTTAGCTTGTTTCTTGAGGTAGCCCTGAAAAGGAAAACAGATAGATAAACACACAGGGAAGAAAAGCACACAAACGCACAGACAAACCAAACAAACAAGCAAACCAAAAGGGGAAAGAAAAAAAAGGGGGGTGGGGTGGACAAAAACAACAAAAGACAAAGGACAGTCTTAAAGCATAAAACCAGCAGAGGGAAAATATGAATGAGATAAGGGAAAATATATCTGAATGACAAGAATTGATCTAATCTTGGAGATGCATCAATGTTGGTCTTTCCCAGGCTCCACTGGGGGAATAGAGAAAAAGGAAAAAAAGAAAAAAGGCAGCTCTCCAGAGAGGATGGCTGTGGTTTGGTGTAGGTAGGTCTCGGGGGCTGGTCCCTGAGGCCTCAACTTGATGGTTGTGGGGAGAAGATTCACGGCACCCCAATCCCTTCTCGAACTAAGCATTGCAACCCGCTCTTTTGGGTCCAATCTCCCTATTCCGCAGGCAGACCAACTTGTATTTTCCAAGCCCTGCTTCATTCCAAATCCTAGTCCACACACTTTAATGATATCGCCCAAGATGAGATGTACTCCTGCAGGCCAGGTGGGTTACTAGCCGGGTATCAAATGGGGTGGGGGGTGTAGGGAAGCAGTTTCTCCTGGCCCTGCCTGGAAAACACGCCAGCTAAACTAAAGGGGATGGATCTTTCTCCCCACACCCTCCGGTTTTAGATGGGTTGATGGGATCCCTCTCCGTCCCAGGCCCAGGTTTTTCTCTTTTCTAGAGACAGCTCAATGAGCATTTTTAGCTTCTCTTTCTCTTCCCATGTGTCTCCGTGGCTCTGCATGCTCCCCGATGCTCTACATGGAGTGGGGCTCCCTCCCCTCCTCCGTGCCTTGGGTCCCAGCCTGTTTTTATCTTCCCCAGTTCGCACTCACTCACGCAGGAGGCTGACTTCTTTGTGGACTCTGTGTCTTTTCCTCCCACTCTTTTAGATCAGAGATTGTGGCTTCAGTGCTTCTTAGTTTGATAGATGCGGGCGGGTGAAAATTACAGAGCTCCCTATTTCTCCACCATCTTGCCCCTCCTCCCTTTTGATGTTATATCTAAGAATCCTCTGGAAATCTGAGACCATGATGATATGCCTCTGTGTTTTCTTCAGAGAGTTTTATAAGAGTTTTAGCTCTTGAATTTATCAGTTCGATCCATTTGGGGTTAATTTTTGTATATAATGAGAGATGAAGGTCCCACTTTATTCTTTGCCGGTGACTATGCTGTTGTTGCAGCACATTTATTTAAAAAGCCTGTTCAGTTTTTCTCAGTTGAATCGTCAAAGTTGATTGACCTTCTAGATGTATGGGTTTATTTCTAGACTCTCAATTCTATCCCATTGACCTACATTCCCATCCTTGTACCAATATCATAGTGTGTGATTGTCCTTATAGTAACTTTAGAGTAAGGGGGCGCCTGGGTGGCTCAGTCAGTTAAGTGTCTGATTCTTGATTTCTGCTCAGGTCATGATCTCAGGGTGGTGGGATCAAGCCCCATGTCGGGCTGCGTGCTGAGCATAGAGCCTGCTTAAGATTGTCTCTCCCCTTCCCTCTGCACCTTTTCCCTGCTCACAATCTCTCTCACCCTAAAAAAAAATTAAATTAAATTAAATTAAATAGAGATGTAAGAGTCCTCTGCTTAATATGTTTTTCTTTTTCAAGATTGTTTTAGTTCTTCTGGATGTCTTGCAAATAAATTTTAGAGTCAGCTTACCAGTTTTTACAAATAAGTCACCTGATATTCTATAGAATTGTTTCGAATCTGTAGATCAATTTAGAAAGTACTACCATCTTAACAACATTAAATCTTCCTAGGGGCATCTGGTTGGCTCAGGTGGTAGAGCATGTGACTCTTGATCTTGGGGTTGTGAGTTTGAGCCCCACACCAGGTGTGGAGATTAGTTTTAAAAAAAATAAAGGAGGGGCACCTGGGTGGCTCAGTTAATCATCTTATTTAAAAAAATTTTTTAACATTTATTTTTGAGAGACAGACACAGATCATGAGCAGGGGAGGGGCAGAGAGAGAGCAGGACACACCGAATCGGAAGCAGGCTCCAGGCTCTGAGTTATCAGCAAACAGCCCGACACGGGGCTCAAACCCACGAGATGTGAGATCATGACCTGAGCCGAAGTTGGACGCTCAACCGACAGAGCCACCCAGGCACCCCAAGCATCTGATTCTTGATCTCAGAGTCATGAGTTCAAGCCCTGGATTGGGCTCAGCACTGGGCATGAAGTCTACTTAACAGAAAAGAATATATTGTCTTCCCATCTATAATCTTGAGATATCTTTCCATTTATTTAAGTTTTTAAAAATTTATTTCACCAAATATTCTATAGTTTTTTAAGTTTCACACTTCTTTTGTTAAGTTTATTCCTAAGTGTATTATTATTTTGATGCTATTATAAATGGAGTTTTTTACTTTCATTTTCAGATTGTACATTGCAAGTGTATAGAAATACAATTGATTTTTTTTCTACAACAGAATGAGTCAATATTCGTATATATTGTGAAATGGTCACAATAAGTCCAGTTAACATCTATCACTACACAGTTACAACTTTTGTTCTTGTGTTAAGAATTTTTAAGATCTGTCATCTTAGCAACTTTCAAATATACTATACAGTAGTATTAACTATTGCCACCATGCTGTATATCACATATTTAGAACATATTATAACTAGACTTTTGACCAACTTCACCTATTTTACCCACCCCATACTCCTCACTTCTGACAACCACCAATCTTGTCTCCATGAATTTGGGTTTTATTTTGTTTTGTTTTAGATTCTACATATAAGTGAGATCATACAGTATTTTTCTTTCTCTGTCTGACCTATTTCACTTAGCATAATGCCCTCCAGATCCATCCATGCTATCGCAAATGGCAAGATTTCCTTCTTTTTCTGGCTGAATAATATTCCACTTTCCAAATATACCACATTTTCTTTATCCATTCATCTACTGATGAACACTTAGATTGTTCCTATGTCTTGGCTATTTTAAATAGTGCTGCATTGCACATAGGATTTATATGTCTTTCTGAGTTAGCATTTTCATTTCTTTCAGGTAAATACCCAGAAGTGGAATTGATGTATCATATGGTAGTTCTATTTTTAATTATTTGAGAAAATTTCATACTGTTTTGCGTAGTGGTTGTATCAATTTACATTCCTGCCAACCATACATAAGATTTTCCCTTTTCTCCACTTCCTTGCCAACATATATTTCTTGTTTGTTTTTTTTTAATAATGCCATTCTAACAGGTATGAGGTGATATCTCATTGTGGTTTTCATTTGCATTTCCTTGATATGGTGAGCACATCTTCATGTAATTATTGATCATATGTTTATCTTTGGAAAAATATCTAGTTGGGTCTTCTGCCCATTTTGTAATTAATTTTTTTGTTTAGGTATTGAGTTGCATGGTTTCTTTATATATTTTAGATATTAATCCTTTATCAAATATAAGGTTTGCAAATATTTTCTTTCCTTCATTTGGTTGCCTTTTCATTTTGTTGATGGTCTCCTTTGCTGTGCAGAAGTTTTTTTTCATTTGATGTAGTCCTACTTGTTTCTACCTTTGGTGTCAAATCCAAACAGTCATCATCAAGACCAATGTCAAGGAACTAACAGGTCTGTTTATTTCTAGGAGTTTATAGATTCAGGTTTTACTTTAAAAAAAAAAAACATTTCCAAATCAGAATATTTGATATAGTCATAGTAACATAGTAACATCATCATCATCATCATTCTTTATAACTGTATTATTTTATAGTTTTCAAAGCAAGTTGAAAGTGTTCTCATACATTAATGTTCCATTTATTTAAAGGTCAGATTTTTGACAGCACTTAGTTTCAGGTTTTACACTCAAGTTTCTAATCCATTTTGAGTTAATTTTTAAGTACTTGAGTGATTGTTTAATTCTTTTGCATGTGGCGGTCCAGTTTCCCAACACCAAAAATTACCATATGATTCAGAAATTCCAATTTTAGGTATATGCACAAAGGAACAGGGTTTCAAAGAGATATTTGTACACCCATGTTCATTGCAGCATTATTCATAGTAGCCAAAAGGTAGAAGCAACCCAAGTCTCCATTGATGGATGAATGGTTACACAAAATTTATGTAGAATGGAATATTATTCAACCTTAAAAAGGAAGAAAATTCTACAATATCCCTCAACATGGATGAGCCTCAAGGATAGGCTAAGTGATGCGAGACAGTCACAAAAAGACAAATACGTATGATTTAACTTACAAGAGGCACCTGGAGCAGTCAAATTCATAGAGACAGAAAGTAGATAGTAGATGCCAGGAGGTGAATGGGGAACAGGAGAAAGAGTAGTTGTTTAATGAGCATAGATAGACATTAAACATACAGGACAAAAAAAGTTCTGGAGAACTCTTAGTTGTACAACAATGTGGATGTATTTAACCCAACTGAGCTATATACTTAAAGATATTTAAGATGATAAATATTATGTATACTTCATAAAAATTTTTAAAACCCTGAACATGAATATAGCATTTTATATCAGTTTTATTTATAATAACTAAAATCTATAAACAATCCAGATATCCTCCAATGGTAAATGGTTACAATGTGGTATATTCATACCATGGGATACTACTCAGCAATAAAAAGAAATGAACTATTGATTCACACAATAACCCATCTGAATACATAGAGAATTATACTGAGTGAAAAAAAAAACAATAAAAGATTATCTACTCTGTGATTCCATTTTATGTAACATTTATCAAATGACAAAATGTAGAACTGAAGAACAGAGTAGTGGTTACCAGGAGGGGGAAAGCTGGCAGGGAAATGAGTGTGACTAGGAAAACATGAAGGATCCTAATGGTAATGGGCATGTTCTGTGACCCGGCCCGCAGGTCCGTCAACGCGGGTCCTGAGGGAGGGAGTGAGACTTGGGGGGCAGGGGGCACAGAGAATGGAGGCAAGACAAAGTTTCTGATCAAGCCTCAGTTTATTGGGAAAAAACATTCATCTTATAAAGAGCAGAAAGCACAGGTCAGTTGCTAAGAAACAGGGTCACAGGAGGGGGCTAGGGTAAAGAAAAAACAAAAGCTGCAGTTTCAGCACAGCGTCTGAGGAGCTGATAAGAAAGTCCAGCCAAGCTGTCTCTGGCCTTGAGCTGGGAGTGATGACACTGTCCAGCCCTGCAGGTGGCTGATCTTAGGTCAAGGCACACATCTCTTCCCCTGGCAGCTCTTTCTGGCAGCTCTCCACAGTTCTGTATCATGACTGAATACTTAGAACTTGTAATATCATCCTATGGTTTTGCAAGATGTTGCTAATGAGAGAAACTGCATTAAACATACACAAGATCTCCGTATTACTCTTAAGACTGTATATGAATCTCTAATTATCTCAAAATACAAAGTTCAACTAAATAAAAAGTAAATTAAAGTATTCCCATTTGTTCAAGTCAATTTTTGTTTCTTACAAGAGTGTTTTAAAGTCTATCCCCTACAGATGGTATATTTCTTAAATTTATTTCTAGCTATTTTATGTTTTGTGCTTTTGTAAGTGGTTTATTTTTATACTGTATCTTGTGATGTTACGACATTTTCTTATTTCAGGATTTTCCCATTGATATTCTTAAATTTTTTATTGTCTGCTGTTAGAGAGAGTTTTAACTTTTTAAAAAAGTTTCTTCACTTACTTAAGTAATCTCTGCAGTCAATGTGGGGCTCCAACTCACGAACCTGAGATCAAGGGCCACGTGCTCTTCTGACTGAGCCAGCCAGGCACCCGTCAATTTTTGCTGGAGAATTTTATAACTCATTGTTTTCTGTTTCAATCGCATTGGCTAATCCATTTAAAACAATGCTAAAGTTATGTGGCAATAATAGTCATTCTTGCCTTGTTTCTGACTTAGCAGAAATGCTTCCTTAAATTCATTATTAAGTAAACTAAGATACGCTGATTTTTGGGCTGATATTGAGAATATACATACAGTAAGTATTAATAAAGCATAAAATCCTACCCTTTTTTTTCTCTTTCTTTTTTTATTTTTAATCGTTTTTGCAAGGCCATGTGGGTGGCTCAGTCAGTTATGTGGTTGACCTTTGATTTTTGGCTCATGTCATGATACCACAGTTTGTGGGTTCAGCCCCACATTGGGCTCTGCGCGGACAATGGAGAGCCTGCTTGGGATTCTCTCTCTCTCTCTCTCTCTCTCTCTCTCCCCCCTCTTTCTCTCTCTGCCCCTCCCTTCCTCATATGCTCTCTCTCTTAAAAATAAATAAACATTTAAAAAAAGAAATAGGTTTTGAAGTTTTTCAATGCCTTTTAAAGATATATGGGCAAGTTTCTCCTTAGGTCTCTTAATATGATAACTTATATGAAAGTTTTCCAGATATTGTCATTCTTTCATTTCTAAAATAAAACTCACTTGGTCATTCATTGCATTTAAACAAAATCTCATTTAACTTTCCTTGCCACTATTTGATTTAAAAACGTCTCATTAATATTCATTAATATGATTAGCCTATATAAAATTTTATGCAATTATAAGCAAGATTTGAAAGTACTTTGAAACATTAAATACATATGGGAGTTCTATTTCTTTCTCCTTACTTTTCGATAGTGGGACATTTGGCTTTTAACCTTTTAATAGAATCTGTGTGAAACCTGTGTGTGTGTGTGTATGTGTGTTTGATAAATCTGACAATTTATTCTATGTAGAGTGGTCTATTTGGACTTTCTATCTTGACTGGGATCAACTATGGTAAGTGAAATAGGGTATTGTCGAAAAAGACCACCAAATGCCAAATAGAAGCGAGGCAAGATTTTATTCATGGCCGGGCCAAACCTGATCTCCTGATTTTAAGGAGAAAAATGCAGAGAATGGCCACAAACAAGGGTGGCAGTGAGCTTAAATGGACATTAGCAAGGCAGAATACATCATCATTTAGTTAACCAATTATAATTTACAGCATTTCATGGTAGCCAATTATATTGTAATACACAGACGTTAGTTTTGGCGGGAACTTTAAAGTTTTTTTGTCCTTTTAAAATGACCAATCATAGTTAGACACCTATGATACTGTGGGGCAGTGACTATGTGACTTTTACCTTGTCTTGGACAGGTCTTAGTAAACGGGGTGGGGTTGCTTAATAGAATCTTGAAAAACAAGTTAACCTTTAGGTCACAATGTTCACTATTGAGTTATATTCTTAGGGTAGAGTCTGGTTGCCCAACCTTTAATTATTTACCAGAATACGAGTTTAAGCCAAACTTATATATAGTAAGCTCTCTGATATCTTATAAGTTAACCTATTACATTCCATAAGTTGACCTATTACAGTAAGTTACATTTTCCTACAAAATTACCCACTTCAACTAAAATTTTCACGTTTATTTACACAAAATTGTATGAAGTAGTCTCTAAGGACTAAAACAATTTATCTCTTCCAATGATTATTCGTTCCTTGTTATTTCTTACTTTATGTATTTGTCTTTCTCCCTCTTTTTCTAGATTTGATTAATTTGTGGTTCTTTTTTGTTAATACTCTCTGGTAGTCCTTGCCCTTTGGGTTGTTAAAGAAGAAATAACTGGGGGTGCCTGGGTGGCTCAGTTGGTTGAGCATCTGACTTTAGCTCAGGTCATGATCTTAGCTTAGCTTAGCTCCTTTAGCTCAGGAGACAGTCCGTGGGTTCGAGCCCCATGTCAGGTTATATCCTGACAGCTCAGAGCCTGGAGCCTGCTTCAGATTCTGTGTCTCCCTCGCTCTCTGCCCCTCCCCCACTCACTCTCTATCTCTCAAAATAAAATAAAGACCATTTAAAAAAAGGAAAGAAATAACTGGTTTAAAATGGAACCACTGTGCTAAGTCCACCAAGACTTAATTCCTAACCTAATTGCAGTTACAATCTCCCCCCAGAAATGGAGTCTTAACTGGTTTTCTGGTTGGCACCAGTAACGTCATCTGCCACATAAACCAAAGGAAGATGAGGTAATCCTTTCTTTATTTATCCTTTCCCCTTTCATGGAAATATTTTGTTTTCTACAGCTCCTTTCAGCCCCTATTTATTAGATGAATGTTGCCCAATTCATGAATGGTTCTGTGAAAACTAGTAATGGGAAACCTAACTAAAATGAATTCAGGAGGTTTGGGCAGGAATGCCATTGCCCTACCATTGGTAGTCAATTGCAGACCCAACAAGAGGAGACAGACTTGACCTTGCAAGTGGAAACTATTATTCCAGGTGAGGAACACACTTTCCTTATCCCCATGGCAACAGCTCAGCCACTGAGAAGCCACCATACTTTGAATTCCTTCTTTACTCCAAGGGACCTTTCCTTGTAACAGCCTTCCCAATTTACCATTTTCTCCTTAAAAAAAAGCTCACCACCTATCCTCTGTTCCCTGGACCTACCTAAGGGTTTTGTCTCGGCTTGTGATTATCTTTTATTCCTAAATAAGCCTATCTTTGGTGATAAAATTTCTATTCAATAAAGCCAATCAAATCTTTAAATTTACTCAGTCAAATTTTGGTTTTTTTAACAGGGTCTGAGAAGCCCAGTGTTTATCACCCACTTAGCTAAGCACACATCTCAAGGCGCCCAAAAAATGCCTACCAAAGGAGTCATCCTATGAAAACCCCTACTAAGGACAAATCCCAAGCCCAGATTCGTGCAGTACAAAGTCCCTTCCACCAGATTCCTGGTGTTTTCATCTCCAAACTACAGTTTTCAGATAGCTCTACGACTTCCCACATCAAGTTCTGTCAGTTCAATTCAAACTGTAACCACAAATTTCCTGCTTCCTGGTGCAGCCCACACTCAGGCCGGTGGACCACCCCTGGGGGCCCTCGCTGGGATTCTAGACCAAGATTACCCAAGCGTGGGGGCAGGGATTCAGCTGGGAGCCCAGTCGGCTCCATTGTCTCCGCGCAGTCCGGCTCCAGACTACATTTCCCCAAAGTCCCGCGGGCCCTGCTCCACTTTCCGCGACATCTCCGGGTCTGGTCTTGCAGTGGCCGGACTTTAACTCCCCGCTGAGAGTCTCAGGAAACTGCGATAGGCTTGGCTCAGCTTGGCTTGTTTGTAGCCAACCCTGGAGTGGCTTGAGGTGAGGCAGCCTGAACCTGGGGGGAAGCAAAGCGGATCCACAGCTTCCGGCTGCTGTGCGTGCAGCGGGCTGAGGGATAGCAGTTGTGGATGGGCGTGGGTGTCAGTGACTTTATGACGGTGGGCGGCGCCTGTGACGCTGGGTTTGTTGTCCCCGTGGTGGGTGTATGATTGTGACGTGTGTGGCTGTGTGTGTGTAGGTGCGGGGTGCCCGTGACTCTGCGGGTGCAACTGTGTATCCCTGGTCTGGTTCGTGTCCGAGAAACCGCGCGGACGAGTGTGTGGTTAACAGACCCTCTTAGCGGCAGCCAGCTGTGGCTTGAGATTGAGCAGCCTTGTCTCGGGCTACATCTACTTGATTCTTTCTGTAGATCAGGATAAGTAAAAATACGAAGTAGATTGTGATGGTGCTTGCGAATAAGATGATCAGTGTGTTGAAATGAACTAGAGCAATAATTAAGCTTTAGAGGAGTTTACAATGGGATGAAAATCCCCTTCAATGCAAACTGTAACCACAAATTTTGCAGCTATTTGATTATGTGCTTCCTCCTAGCCCCACTCCCTACTTTCCTAAGGATCACAAGGAGGGAGATGATCCCCATGCCAAAATAATAATAAAAATTTTTTAATGTTTTATTTTTGAGAGAGACAGAGTGTGAGCCAGGGAGAGGCAGAGAGAGAAGGACACACAGAATCTGAAACAGGCTCCAGGCTCTGAGCTGTCAGCACAGAGCCCAACACGGGGCATGGACCCATGAACTGTGAGATCACGACCTGAACTGAAGTCAGACACTTAACTGACTGGGTCACCCAGGTGCCCCACGACTTCTCTTTGATATTCCCATCCTCAAGGTTACCTCATGATCTGAAAAGTCTGCTGCCACTCCAGCAAACACATCTGGATTCTGAAAGGGGGAAGGAAGGAAGGAAGAGGTGGTAGAGGACAAGAAGTGTACATCTCTCATTGAGGTCAGCTCTCTTCAAGTAACCCTCTCAGAAAATACCACAGAAAGTACCACACAGAACTTCTGCAGACATCTCAGGGACCAAAACTTAATCACGTGGACACACTCAATTAAATGGATAGTTTTTCAGCTGGGCACATTTGTCTTTCTTTTAAAATCAGGATTCTGCAGGTACCTGAGTGGCTCAGTTGGTTGAGTGTCTGACTCTTGGTTTCGGCTCAAGTCACGATTCCAGGGTTGTGGGGTCAAGTCCCACATCAGTGCAGAGCCTGCTTGGGATTCTCTCTCCCCCGCTCTGCCCTTTCCTCTCTCTCTCTCTCTCAAAGACGTAAAATGAAAAAAATTTAAATCAGGATCCTGTTATTAAGGAACAAAAAGAAAGATGGTGTATTGGGTATTAAGTAGCAATCATTGCCACCGGTGGTGGGAGTGAAATTAAAGGGACTATATAGGAGTTACTGTAATTCAGATTAGAGATTAGTTTTTTCCAGCTTTACTGAAATATAATTGGCATATAACATTGTGTAAGTTTAAGGTATACAACATGATGATTTGCCATATATATATATATATACAGTGAAATGATTGCAATAGTTAATTAGCACATCCATCACCTGGCATGATTACGTGTGTGTGTGTGTGTGTGGCGAGAATATTTAAAATTTACTCTCTCAGCACCTCTTAAGCATACAGTAGTACTGTTAACTATGATCACCATGCTGTACTTTAGATTCCAGAACTTATTCATCTCATAACTGGAAGTTTGTACCGGTAGTTCAACATCTCTCCATTTCCTTCACCCTTAGCTCCTGGAAACTACTCTCTGTTCCTATGAGTTTGGCTTTTTAGATTTCACATATAAGTGAGATCATGAAATGCTGGTCTTTCTCCATATGACTTATTTCACTAGCATAATGCCTTCAAGGCTCATCCATGTTGTCATAAATGACAGGATTTCTTTCCTTTTTGTGGCTGAATTACATCCCACTGAATATGTAAACCGCATATGTTCTTTATCCATTCATGTGTCAGTGGACACTTAAGTGGTTCCAGCTCTTGGCTATTGTGACTGATGCTGCAATGAACATGGGGGTACAAATATCTCTTCAAGATAGTGATTTCATTTCCTTTGGATACATACTCAGGAGTAGGATTGTTGGTTCATACGGTAATTCAATTGTTAATTATTTGAGGGACCGCAAAACTATTTTCCACAGGGGCTGTAACCATTAACATTCCCACCGGTAGAGTACAACGTCCCCTTTTCTCCACTTCCTGGTCAGCACTTGTTATCTCTTGTCATTTTGATAATAGCCATTCTATCAGGCATGAGGTGATATTTCATTGTGGTTTTGATTTGATTTCCCCGATGATAAGTGATATTGAGCACACTTTCATGGACTATGCCATTTGGATGTCTTCTTTGGGAAAATGTCTATTTAGGTCCTTTTCTCATTTCTTAATCACACTATTTTCTTTTGCCATTGAGTTATATAAGTTCCTTATATGTTTTGAAGATTAGCCCCTTATCAGATAAATGCTTTGCAAATATTTTCTTATATGAGAAATAATTTATGCTTGAGTTTGACTATTGGCAGTGGTATCAAGAAATGAGAGGAAAAAACAGTGAAGACCTATTTAAGAGCTGGACAAGACTTTATGAATGTTGAAGAAGTTGATGCTAGAATAATGTTTACCTTTTGGCTTATGCTTCTCAGCCTGGCACTACTTTGATGTCTTCAAAATAACTTGCCTTGTCCACTTTTGTCATTTTTGTGACAATATTTTTTCCCTTTATTGTAATTACCACTTATTAAGCATTTAATTTTTTCCGGGACTTTACCCAAATTATTCTCTTCTTATTATAGAAATTTTCAAATATTTGCCAAAATAACGATGTACCTATCACTGAGCTTTAAACAGTTACCATTATTTTCCCACTCTTGCCCTAAATTACTGTTAATTTTAGCAATTAACTTATGTTAAGTGTTATAATCATTTTACAGATATGGAAATGGGACTTACAGATTGTAAGTAATTCTTCCAGTGACGTAAACCTTGTAATTAGAGAGCTGAGACTTGAAATCCAGTCTCTATGACACAGCTCCTTGGATCTTCCCACTATACCACTTTGATTTTATTCTGTCTTGCTAAGGTTGCTTTTACTTCAGACTGTCAGTGGCTATTGACATTGGTGAGTCTACTTGTTTCTTATCCTTGGCCATTTATCATCACATGCCAAGCAGATGGTATTTTATATAGTATCTCTCTAGGCCCAAAAACTACCTCCTTGTTATCTGCTCAGCGCTGACTCATTCAGCCCTTTGAACTTTCCCCAGGATATTTTCCACTTTGTATTGCCATCATCTTGCTCCATCAACTAAGACCCAACATTGTTTATTACAGTTTCTGACTCACTATCCACCGAGACACCCTTTGTCCCATTGGAGGATATCCTCTAGTTTTCCCACATCAGCAAACCTATATGTTCATAATTACATGAAACTTTGGTTATATAATTTTGCCACAATGTATCAAACGTCATAAAGATTCTTCTAAAATCATGATTGTGGAACTTAATTGTTTTCCCTATTATTTCCTGATATTTTCCTATATCCCCATTCTAATTCCTTTTCCTTAATCCTTACCATTCAATAGCTACTTTAAAAAAAAATTATGTCTTTATTTTATATTGAGAAAGAGAGAGAGAGAGACAGAGAGTGAGTGGGGGAGGGGCAGAGAGAGAGGGAGACACAGAATCTGAAGCAGGCTGCAGGCTCTGAGCTGTCAACACAGAACCCGACGCAGGGCTCAAACCCATGGACTGTGAGGTAATGACCTGAGCCGAATTCGGATGCTTAACCGACTGAGCCACCCAGGCGCCCCTCAATAGCTCACCTCAATTAAACACCTGGTAGATAATGTGCTAAAAGCTGGTTAGATAATAGTGAGTTAAATAGGATGCTTTTCAGTAGGAATCTTACAGTCTAGTGTAGAAAATCAGAAAAAAAAAATAGATGAGAAAAAAATTGTGAAGGCTATGATTAGTCATCTGGGCACTAGAAGAAGATTTGGTGTTATCTGACATAGTTTGGGGGGGGGGGGATTAGTGTTATTTGTAATTATATTTACACTGAGACCAGAAGAATGAGAAGGGGCCAGCCATACAAAGACAGACAGTATTTTCAAATGGGGTGCCTGGCTGGCTCAGTTGGAAAAGCATGTAATTCTTGATCTCAGTATCTTGAGTTTGAGCCCCATGTGGGGTGGAGAGATCTCTTAAATAAATTAAAAAAAAAATTAAAACAAAAACAATACCTGCTGGAGAGAACAGCAGTGGAAATCACACTAATATAGAAAAGCATTTTATCTGCTTTTGGGACATAGGATTGTGAACTGGGGACGAGCATAGTTCAGTGATATGTTAGCCAGGGCCAGATCATAACATCACATTGAAGTTAAGGGTAAGTTATTCAATGTTAGACAAAGTGCAGAGGAAGACCTTAATGATTTCCAACTTCAGGCTACATCAGAAGCACTAGAGATTTTTCTTAAAGCTAAGTTCTGTTCCTGTAGTTTGATTCAATTTTTTTGAAGTGATACTTGTACCTTTTGATTTTTAACAAGCTTTCCAGTAATTCTGATCTGAAGCAACATTTTAGAAACAGTTAACCTGTTTCTTTAATCAACTGTGTCCACACTATACTCACCTTCCATAGATAGATCTTTCCAAGCCATCAATTTCTTATAGGTATTGTGTTTATATTCTTATTTCGGAAATTTCATTCTTCCAGAACTGAAAAAAATCTTGTTTTCTTTCTCATTACTTCTCAGATATAAAATCCCAATGTGCAACAAAGGAGTTATCATCAAGTAATGACAACTATAAAATAAAGTCATCTCAATGGAAGATAATGAATGGAAAGACTTACAACCTATGAATTTGGATGAAATTTGGATTTCAAGATGACTGAAAGTATAATCACCATTTTCAGACAGAACAGTGAAATTGAGAAGAATATCTTAAATCTGTGACAATCACCCATGAAAATATGCAAAGTCTCAGCCAACAAACATTCAATAGTCTACATCAGATATATCATACTAGGCAAAAACCCTATGAATGCAGAGAATGTGGGAAAGTCTTTAATTACCACTCACTGCTAATTCACCATGGGGAAGACATACTAAAGAAAAATGCTATGAATATAAGAATTGTGGAAAGGCTTTTAGCAGTTTCTCAAAACATACTAGACCAGAGAATTCATAATGGATAAAAATTCTATGAATGTAATGCATGTAGGAGAGCTTTCCACCACTCCTCAAATCTCATTCAACATCAGAGATTTCATACTGGAGAAAGACCCTATGAATGTTAGGAATGTGGAAAGGCTTTCAGTCGTGGCTCACACCTTACTCTACACCAGAGAATTCATACTGGAAAGAACCCCTATGAATGCAAAGAATGTAGAAAAGCTTTCAGTTACCACTCATCCCTCATTCGACATGAAAAAACACATACTAAAGAAAAACAATATGAATGTAAAGAATGTGGGAAGGCTTTTAGCAACACTTCAATTCTTAAGGGACATCAGAGAGTTCACAGTGAGAAAGACCCTATGAATGTGGTGAATGTGGGAAAGCCTTCCATCACTACTCAATCATTACTCAACATCAGAGAATTCACACTGTAGAAAGACCCTATGAATGTAACAACTGTAATAAAGTCTTTCATTATCACTCAAATCTTATCAGACATCAGAAAATTCATTTCAGAGCAAAACTCTTTGAATGTAAGGAGTATGGACAGTCCTTTAGTCATAACAGGGAACTCTCACACCATCAACGAATTCATACTGGTGAAAGACTTTATGAATGTAAGAGAAGTGGAAAATCTTTTGGTTAAGGATCACAACTTATTCATCATTAGTTAGTTCACACTGGTGAGTAACCCTATGAATGTAAAGAATGTGGGAAGGCCTTTACCCGTGGTTCATGTCTTATTCAACATGAGAAATTCATACTGGAGAAAGAAAATCTCTAGTATTGTAATGAATGTAGACAATCCTGTGCTTCTAAGTAAAACTCTCATGGGACATCAGAGAATTACTAGAAGAGATCTCTGTGAATATAGGAAGTATAAGAAGGCATCAGAAAATTCAGAAAGGCCACATGAATGTAATATGTAACAAATTTTTATTTATCTTAATTCTTATTTATCATGTCAGTGATTTTATATTAGCATGAAATTATACTCATGTAAATAATGAGGTAAAACTTAGCTTAAGTTTATACTTCATTCTACATTAGTGAATTTCTAATAAAGACAGTCTTTATAATGAATGTAACAAATGTAGGAAATGGTTACTAAGATTTTACTTAACATTAGGGCATTATAAAAACATTCTATACAATGAAAAATATAGGAAAGTCATCAGTAACCACTTATCTTTTCTTGAACATCAAAAGAAAAACTTTGACAGAAAGGCAAAAGATGATAAATCAAGTAAAAAAATTGATCTAAAAGAAAATACTGCACTATCAACTTGGTAATTTAAGGAAGAAACTAAAACCAACGGGAAAAAATATTAAAATATTTAACAATCTAACACCTTAAAATGTCAAATGTTTTTAAGAGCACAGCATGCCAATCCTTCAAGTAATAAAGAATTTACATATTATATAAATTCTTCCAGACCCTTGTGGGAAGCTGCCAGAAGAACAAAGATCAGCCGCCTGAAGGTAGGGCAGTGTTATCTCTCCCAATTCAGGGCTGGAGACAGCCAGTCCGGGCTTTCTTATGGGCCCCTCAGGCGCTGTGCTAAAATTGCAGTTTCCGTTTCCCCTTTACCCTAGACTTTTCCTAAAAATCACTTGACCCTGTTTCCTAGCAACTGACGTAGGTCGGTTGCCTTGCTTCCTGCCTTCTACCCTTTATAAGATGTGTGTATTCTCTCAATAAACGAGGCTTGATCAGAGATCTTGTCTTGCCTCCATTCTCTGTGCCCCCTGCCCCCCAATTCTCACTCCCTCCCTCAGGACCTGCGTTGACTGACCTGCAGGCTGGGTCAAGTGGCGCTCAATGCGGAGCAGCCTGAGTACGAGGGATCCAGTGAAGAAACTGATCAAAGATAAAAAGAAGAAGAGAAAGAGGTAACAGCCGAAGTTTAAAGAATTTACAGGGAGACGGCTGCGCGGGAACCTGTCGCGTGGTCCAGTGCTCGGGTGAGTGATCGGAATTCCTGGGGCAGGGAATAAATGGTCTGACAGAGACCCTCAGGGTGCGGGGAGTAAAGGTTAAGAAAAAAGCAATTATTAGAATTTTTTCAGTTCCTCCATGAAGTCTGTCCTTAAGTGTTTTTCCAAAGGTAGAAAGAAAATATGGAAAGTGAGTAAAGAGATTGCCCAGTTAAGTGTTTTTCTAAATATAGAGAAAAAGGAAAGTGAGTAAAGTAAAGAGATTGCCCAGTTAAGTGTTTTTCTAATGTCTCGGTCTTGTTTGTAAAACCTCTGTGGGAGGGAATGTACTAGCCTCTGGTGTGTGTGTGTGAGTGAAGATGGGCAGAGTTAGAGTGATGGATAGGTCAGAACTTGAAAAGCTTTGAGCCATATAGACTCTAAAGAATGAGGACTCTATATAGATTTTCTTCCACCCTAAAAATGGCGCCAGTAATCTGTAAGAGTCACCTGTCTAAACCTCCGGAGATAAGCTAGTTCATCACCTAAATTTTAAATGCACATGTGCTTTTCGTTTGGGGTACTGAGTGGAAGGCTGGACGCAGCATTACTTCCCACCCCGGGACTGCACTGAGACGTCGGTCGGCCCTTTAGGAAATCTGTGTTCTTTTGCCTTGTGGAAGTGAGGGCTTCTCCTTCATTCATTTCCCAGGTTGATGGCTATAATTGGAACTAAATATTGTTCGTCTACCTCGGGGCAGAGACCTGAAGAAATGTTTCCCAGCAGCTGCCAGAGACTCATTTTGTTCTGGGGAGAATTCTATCTCTTCTCTGGACTGATATAGATTGCCTAATTCTACTGGTTAAACAAAACAAAATAAAACAAAAAGCCTCAAACCTGCTCCTCTGTCAGAGCTGACAAAATTTTAAACTGGGAATTCTCCTTCTTTGCCCCCTGGGGAGCCTCTCCTCTAGGTCTCCCTTCCCCCATTCTTCTGTACCGCCCTGTTGCCTGGGGCAACCAGAAGGCCATCAGGTTGACAATCTCTGGGTAGGGAGAGGCCAATTTGCATAACACCAGCTTCTCCCTCTGCCTTAGGTGATAAGAAACAAAAGATCACAAAAATCAGTTTTTTGCACCAAATTTCAAGGTTAAAATCAACTATAGGGAACAAAGTGTCCTACCTGGACTCAAGCAAAACTTATTCAGTGTTTAAGTTTAAATTTGTTGGTTTAAGATAAAAACAGAAACGTATGTTCTATCTGAATCTGCCAAAAGTCAAATAGGTTCTTATGATCTCTGCTCCAATTTTTAACAAGTGTATGTTAAAAGGATGGTTAATTTGGTCTGTTCTATAGTTTTCATGAGTAATTGTTAAAATAGTTTTAAAGGTACTTGATAATAAATTGAGATTGAATTCATTGGCTGTCTGACAAGATAACTAAAGCACAAGCCACAACTAGTGATTGATATATTGGTATAGGATGAGGTCTGTGGATGCTTGGGCTTTTGACTTGTGGCAAAACAACTTGGGATATTTAAAACTGTTAAAAAGCTGCTTTGTACTTAATTGGTTCATAAAATTTCCATCTAAGAAAAGTTCTGGTATAAACATCTTTCGGTTAGTTACTAAGTCTTCAATAGGAGACTAAATTTTCTAAGAGTTAAAATTCTAAGTGTACTCCAGACTGATGGGAAAAAAAAAAAAAAAAAAAAAAAAAAAAAAAAAGAAAGCAACCCTGTATGCAGGAAATTGGGGATATGTAAGGAAAATATAAGAAATAAAAGTACATTTTTGTTAAGGGTAAAAGAAAGTAATTTTGTCCTAAATGAGATTGGTTGTTTGGGAAAAAATGGCTATGGTACAAAGTTTAAGGGAAAGGAAATCATTAAAAAGAATTTTATGTGTGAGGTTGACATGAATGGAATATTAAAGATATATTAGTATAAGGTTAAAATTCTGCTTTTCTCTCTTTCAAAAGACAAATTTTTCTGGACCTTTGGTCTGCTCTTGTAAAGACTATGTAAATGAAGGGTTTTTCTTTTGTTAAGAAGACAAAAGCTTTAGGTCCTATCTTTTTCAGGTCTTTGATTGCTTAGTTAAAACTTCTTTGAGGTTAAAAAGGAGTTAGGTTTTGCTGAAGGATCCCAAAGGCAAATAAGATCTTTTATTTCCACTTTGGTTAAATAAATAGAGCTTTCAGATTAGTAACAATTTGTAATTCTATTTAGGATATCTTTGTGACTTCCTAAGGTTTTAATAAATTTCCCAGTATTCAAATGGTAGAGAAGTCTTTTGACCAACTAGGCCCTTTCATTTAGGATGCCAAGTTACTTTAAAAAGCACTGTTGAACAATGGTAAACCTTAGGTTATATTGCATGGGTAAATGCTGCAACTGCTCATATATATGTGCAGTCCCTAAAGTCTTAATGTTTTGGTATAAGATCATTACTTAACACCTTTAATAATCAAAATATAAGTGTCACTAAATGTGGGAAGCTGCATAGATTCAGCTTATTGGCAGGAAGTGTCACTCTGTGGGGAGCGACCAGAAAAACAAGATTAACCGGGGATATGTATTTCCCGACTCCGGGATTGGAGACAGGCAGATGGGAGAAGCCAAATTGAACAAAAGATCAACTGCATTTAGGCTTATGCAGTGTTAATCGTACCCCTGCCCAGCATCGCAGACGCAAGTCTGGGTGCTCCTTTTGATGCTGTGTTTGAAATTTCAGTTTCGGTTTCCCTTTTTCTAATAATCATTTGACTCTGTTACCTGGCAACCAACCTGGGTCAGTTTCCCGCTACAAACCCTATAAAGCTGTGGATATTTTCTCAATAAAGGGGGCTTGATCAGAAACGCTTGTCTTGCCTGACTCTCTGTGTCTCCTTCCTGCCCTATTCTCTCTCCCTCCCTCAGGAACGGACCCGATTTACAGCCCCGCAGGCTGGGGCGGGTCCAGACAACTAAATTTCTAGATTTTGTCACAAAACGTGTTTCTTCTTCAAGGAAAGTTGTAAAAAATACTTTTAAAACAAATACAGTATTTGACATCTTTTAGATTAATACTAAAATGAGTAAAATTTCCAGAGCTAAAAGCTACATTCAAGCTAAACAAAAATTAAAAACATAGGGTTAAATAAACTAATAAAAATTATAGTTTTGTGACTCTTGTTGCTAAAAACATTGTTGGTCCTTTAATGTTTACTTATCCAGATTAAGAGACTTTCTCTTAAGATATCTATGATATACAGAAATGTCATAAAGTATTTGTTTGTAATCTAGAGTATTTATCTTTTAAGGACTGTAGATTCAGCAAGCAGTCTGATACTTATTGGGTACAACCTGTTAATGCCCAAAAGCCCATGCTTACACTCCGGCTTGATGGCAAAGAATTTCAAGGCTTAATAGACATAGGAGCAGACATCACCATTATTAAGAAAGAAGCCTGGCCTTCACAGTGGCCACTGTCGCCTACATTAACTAACCTTAAGGGCATAGGTCAAAACAAAAACCCAAAAAGGAGTGCAAAGTTATTGGCGCTGGCAGGATGCAGAGGGAAATCAGGGAAACATTCAACCTTTTGTTACTCAGGGACTTCTTGTCAATTTATGGAGGCGAGACCTCCTGACTCAGACGGGTGTCAGTATGTGCAGTCCAAATGAGATAATAACAGCTCAGATGCTAGCCCAAGGGTTTCAGCCAGAAAAAGGTTTAGGAAAGAATGAAAAAGGATTTACCCAACCTATTGAGATGCAAAAAAGCCATCTAAGAAAGGGCTTAGGAAATTTACCTTAGAGCAGTAAACAAAACAATGGTCCTCATGGGAACCCTCCAGCCAGGGCTTCCCTCTCCTGTGGCTATACCTCTGGGGCACTATAAAATTATCATAGATCTTAAAGACTGTTTCTTTACCATCCCCCTCCACCCTAACAACCAAGAGCGATTCGCTTTCAGTATACCCTCTATTAATTTTAGGGAGCCCATGAAAAGATATCAATGGAAGGTTCTGCCTCAGGGTATGGCTAATAGTCCTACCCTATGTCAAAAGTTTGTGGCAATGGCCATACAGAAGGTACGCGATGTTTGGAGGGAACTGTATATTGTACATTATATGGATGACATTCTTCTGGCAGGGAGAGATGGCCAACAGGCGCTAAAATGCTTTGATGACTTACAATCATCCCTGCAGGCTCACGGGCTGCAAATAGCCCCTGAAAAGGTGCAGTTACAAGACCCTTACACTTATCTGGGTTTTCAGATTTCAGGAGCCCATATAACTACTCAAAAACTGGAGCTCAGGTTAGACACTCTGCAGACACTCAGCGACTTTCAAAGGTTACTAGGAGATATAAATTGGATTAGGCCTTATCTTAGGTTCACCACTGGGGAGCTCAAACCTTTGTTTGACATACTCCAGGGGGACCCAGATCCCAAATCTTCTAGATCTCTCACTAGTGAGGGCCATCAAGCATTAAGGATTGTGGAAGAAGCCATCCACTCCCAGTTTGTCACTGCCATAGATTACGATCAACCCCTCATGTTTGTTATTTGCAAAACTTCTCTTACTCCTACAGCCATTTTCTGGCAAAATAGCCCCATTATGTGGGTGCATCTTCCCTCCTCACCTGTGAAGGTTATCTACCCTTATTATTTGGCCGTGGCTGACCTCATTGTTCTAGGGAGAGAATAAAGTGTAAAATACTTTGGCAAGGAGCCTGATTCCATCATATAACCCTATTCAAAAGGACAGCTTGACTGGCTTTTTCAGACTACTGATTGCTGGCCTATTGCATGTGCTTCCTTTTTAGGTAAGTTAGACAATCATTACCCACCTAACAAACCCCTACATTTCTTTAACACTCATGAATTTATATTCCCAACAAAAACCTCTTGACAGCCACTATCACAGGCCTTAGTAGTCTTTACTGACGGCTCCTCTACTGGCACTGCGGCCTATACCTTTAAAGATCAAGTCATAAGTTTTTCCACCCCGTCCACTTCTGCTCAAATTGTGGAGCTACATGCAGTTATTGCGGTCTTCTCCGCTTTTTATGATAAACCTTTTAATTTTTACACAGACAGTGCTTATATAGCTAACTCTGTACCCTTGCTAGAGACTGCAGCCCAGATTAAACAGAGCTCCGGGGCCGCTCGTCTCTTTACACAACTTCAGTCTTTAATTCATAAAAGAAAAAATCCTTTCTTCATTGGTCATTTAAAGGCCCACACTGGCCTTCCAGGTCCTCTATCTTTGGGCAATCAAAAGGCTGATTCAGCCACAAGAGGAATGTATAATATCATACTTGCCCAGGGTTCAGGAATAGAAGCAGCTTCAAGAGCTCATGCTATCCATCATCTCAGTGCCCGCACCTTAAGAATTATGTTCAAGATTTCCCGTGAACAGGCACGACAGATAGTAAAACAGTGCCCTTCTTGTGTTGTGCATTTACCCGCTCCTCATTTGGGAGTAAATTCTCGAGGACTAGTGCCCAATGCCATCTGGCAAATGGATATCACACACATTTTAGAGTTTGGAAATCTAAAGTATGTCCATGTGAATGTTGATACCTACAGCGGCTTCCTATATGCCACCTTACAAACTGGGGAAGCAGGAAAGCACGTCGTAGCTCACATGCTTTCTGCTATATCAGTGTTAGGGATCCCAAAACAAATAAAAACTGACAATGGACCTGGACATACTGGAATCGTGTTCTCTAAATTCTGTCAACAGTTACACATTAAACACATCACTGGGATCCCTTATAACCCACAAGGACAAGGTATAGTAGAATGGGCACATCTATCCTTAAAAAATACCCTTGAAAAGATAAAAATGGGGGAATGGTACCCCATCAAGGGATCTCCCAGAAATCTTCTACACCATTCACTCTTCATTTTAAATTTTTTAACTTTGGATAAAGAAGGATGCTCAGCCACTGAGCGTCTCTGGCAAAATGAGATGCAAAGAACCTTTGCTACAATGCTTTGCAGGGACCCCTTGGATAATAAGTGGTATGGTCCTGACCCAGTCTTGATCTGGGGACGAGAAGCAGTGTGCATCTACTCGCAACAAGCAAATGCAGCCAGATGGTTGCCGGAGAGACCAGTAAAGCAAATTGATCATTATACTCAGTCTTCCAGGGAGAAGAATTCTCCTTGAGAGAAATCTTTGTCTTTTCTTTTAGGGACCATGTTTGGGAAATGGTGACATCTCCTCTGGATGGTTGGATTCCAGTATCAGGAACGATGGTGCTTCTATGTGAACAAGTCTGGCATCGTCAGAAATAAGATTAAAAAGCTTCAGGAGGACCTGGAGAAGAGGAGGAAGAAACTCATCGACAGTCCTTTCCTCAGTGGAATTCATGGACTTCTACCCTACCTCCTCCCACTTTTAGGACCTGTTGTGGGCTTATTAATCTTGGTGTCCTTGGGCCCTGTTCTATTCAATAAGGTCATGGCATTCCTAAGTCAGCAAATAGATGCTATCAAGATGCAGCCTACCCAGGTCCATTATCACAAGCTCGATATGGCCAATCAGGAGGCCAATGAAGAGCTATATTATGGCAAGAGGCACGGGCTGGCTAGCCAATGACGGGTAAGAGGGGCCTTACCATCCTATCAACCTAAGACAGGCTACTCAGGCATAGGCTTCTGGGTGTGCCCATGATGGGTAAGAAGGATTGGCAGGCCTCCAACCTAAGACAGGCACAGTCTGTTCCTTGCCTATACTATCATATTCTGGAAGAAGCCCTTTTTTTGAAATAGTAAAAAAGGGGGACCTGTGGGAAGCTGCCAGGAGAACAAAGATCAGCCGCCTGAAGGCAGGGCAGTGTTATCGCTCCCAATTCAGGGCTGGAGACAGCCAGTCTGGGCTTTCTTATCGGCCCCTCAGGCGCTGTGCTAAAATTGCAGTTTCAGTTTCCCCTTTACCCTAGACTTTTCCTAAAAATCACTTGACCCTGTTTCCTAGCAACCGACCTAGGTTGGCTGCCTTGCTTCCCGCCTTCTACCCTTTATAAGATGTGTATATTCTCTCAATAAACGAGGCTTGATCAGAGACTTTGTCTTGCTTCCATTCTGTGCCCCCTGCCCCCCAATTCTCACTCCCTCCCTCAGGACCTGCGTTGACTGACCTGCGGGCCGGGTCAGAGCCTGGGGAAAAAATAGAATGCTTACCAACTTATATAAGAGGTCACTAAAACTTGGATAGTTAAATGGAGCAAAGAACATATTATAGTTTGAATTATGTCCCCCCAAAATCATGTTGAAGACCTATCCTCTAGTACCTCAAAATGTGACTGTGTGGAGATAAAGCTTTTAAAGAGATGATTAAGTTAAAGATGAGTCCGTTGGCGTGGATCCTAATCCAACCTGACTGATGTCTTTATAAAAAGAGGAAATTTAGACACAAAGGGACACCAGCAATACACTTGCACAAATGAAAGACCATGTGAAGACCTAGCAAAAAGGCAGCCATCTGTAAGCCAAGGAGAGAGGCCTCAGAAGAAAGCAAACCCTGATCTTGGACTTCTAGCCTCCATAACTATGATAATACCTTGCAAAGGTGGGTATTACCCTCACATCCAGTACATGCTTTCATCAGAACCTATATATGGTATTTTTTTAGGGTCTGGGTACCCAAAATGGAGACTGGGATAGTACCTATTAGTATTAACACTTAATGATCTACCATTAAAATATTTTCTCCCTCCTATTTAAAAAATTACCATCTCTGGGCTTTGCTGGGGAGGTCTTAATGTTCAAGAAGAAACTATTCTCTCATATTTATTCCACTGAATTACAAATTGAGAGTGCCACATAGCCATTTTGGTGTCCTCAAAATCCCTGGGTAACATGATACGGAGAGAGTTCAGCATTTAATGATTAATTCTGGTTTGCACAAGGAAGTAAAGTTCCTGCTACCCAGAAGGCAACTAACAGGTTTTCCAGGTAGTTTTAAAAGGTTCTTGGCTCTACCTATATATTTTTTCTTACTTTGTCTTCTACAGATTCATAATATATTAGAAATTTATTATTACCTGTCACCCACCCCCCTATTATTTATAAGGGACATACTATTTATATTTAAATTTTTTTAATGTTTATTTATTTTGGAGAGAGAGAGAGAGACAGAGTGTGAGCAGGGGAGAGGCAGAGAGGGAGGGAGACACAGAATTCGAAGCAGGCTCCAGGCTCTAAGCTGTCAGCACAGAGCCCGATGCAAGGCTCAAACTCATGAACTGTGAGATCATGACCTGAACCAAGGTCAGACACTTAACCAACTGAGCCATCTAGGCGCCCCATATTTTAACCAATTATTCCACAAGATATAGAACATCAAGTTGGGATTGTGATGGAACCAGAAAATGAATGAACATCACCTAGAAATTCTAAATGTGAAGTTAAATGCATTCACTAATGTTCCCTAGGATTCACTCTTTTGGAGACTGCATATTTTGATTTCTACAAGTTACAGTCGCATTATTTAAAGGAGCATTTTTGTTTTTTGCTTGTTTATTTGGTTTATGTTTGGAAGGAGAGTGCATGCCGATGTTGGGCAACCAAGTGATGGGCTGTGGTGGGCATTTGTCATGCTTCCTGGCACATTTTACACACCCTATATCCTGGGGGTTTGCCACATTATGAGACCCATCTCTCTAAGCTCCTAACCAGAAACTCCCCTCAAGGTAAGTTACCATTGGCTCAGAGAGAATGGTGTGGAGAAAAAAAGACATAAACAGAACTAATTCTGCTGAGTGTCAAAAATATGCACCAGAGGCCACGGTCCCAAGTGCTATACCCCACATCTTTGTGAGAAATACAAGTTGTGGTACCTGTGCACAGTGGAAGTAGAAGTAGCCGTAGGCAATCTGAGCTATTGGAGAATCTTCCCAACTGATCATCTTGCTTTTTCCTTTGCCTTTTTCCTCTCAACTCATAAAAAACAGCAAAAGGGATCCTGTTAAAAAGTTAATCAGATGATGTCACTCCTCTTTTCAAAATCCTCTATGAGTCTCATTCACAGTAAAAGCTGATGCTCTTTGGGGGTGCCTGGGTAGCTCAGTTGGTTAAATGTCTGACTTCAGCTCAGGTCATGATCTCATGGTTTATGAGTTCAAGCCCCATGTTAGGCTCTGTGCTAACTGCACAAGCTCAGAGCCTGGAGCCTACTTCAGATTCTGAATCTCTCTCTCTCTCTCTGTCAAAAATAAATAAACATTAAATAAAACTGATTTTCTTAGAATGGTCTTCAAGGTCTACAACTTGGCTCCCTCATCACCTCTTTGACCTCATCTCCTTATCATTTTTATTCTGGCCCTCTCTACTCCCACTGCACTGGATTCCTTGATATTCCTAGAATATCTGTAGTTCCTTCTTTCTGGACACTCCCTAGATACATGATTCATATAATACTCATGTTTTAGAATGTTCATAGTATTGGCTATATGAGTTTCCTCTTCTATTAAATGTCTCTTTGTATCTTTTGCTGTATATGTATTGGGTTTATTACGCTTTACTTTTTTTTTTTTTAAAGATTTTATTTTTAGTAATCTCTACTCTCAACTTGGACTCAAACTCACAACCCCAAGATCAAGTGTCACATGTTCCACTAACTGAGCCAGTCCTTGTTATGCTTTAGTTAATGATTTGGAGTTGTTCCTGCTACTAGCCTCATATAGGCTTGTGTTCTGCTTATCTGTCCCACTTTATAACTTTTCTTTTCATTCTCTTTACTGTCATTTGAGGAACAGAAGTGCTAATTTTAAGATAGTCAAATTTATTATTCTTATATTTCTTTTGTGTCCTGTTTAAGAAATCTATTACCACAAGGTCTAAAAAATATTTGCTGATATTTTTTACTAACAGTTTTATTAAAGTTATGTTTTGGCATTTGAATTATTAATCCTTCTAGGGTCAATTTTTTTTCATATGGTGCCAAATCCATTTCCTTTATGGTTTTTGGTTTGTCCAGCTTTCTTTCATGTGTCAATTTCTTCCTCTATGTTTTTTTAAGAAAGCTTTCTATTTCATTAAGGCTTTCACACTCATTACTCAAAAATAACTAGAGAATTCTCTCGAGTTTCAAATTCTTTCTACAGGACTCTTATGAATGCCCCCTTTTCTTTCTAGTGTTTGTGTGTATCTTCTCTATTTTTTTTTCTCATCTTTCTTAAAAATGACTTCACTATTTTACAGAAAATCACCTCATGGTTTTATTATCTCTAGTAGGGTTTTTTTTTCTGTTTATTTTATTAACATCTGCTTATCACATTGGTTCCTCTTTTCTAACTCCTTTGGGAGTATTTTTTTAAGTTTATTTATTTATTTTGAGAGAGAGAGAGTGAGCAAGCATGTGGGCAGGAGAGGGGCAGAGAGGGAGAGAATCCCAAGTAGGCTTTGCCTTGATCAGGAGTCAGAGGTTCAACTGAATGATCCACCCAGCCGCCCCTCTTTGGGAGTATTTAATAGGACTTTAGTAGAATATGATTGAATTAAAGCTTAATTAATTTGTTTCACTCTTCTTAGCATCCTAATTTTAGGTTAGATTTTCTTCTGGATGCCACTTTGACCCATTTTTCATATATATGGTACTATTATTTCCCTCTTCATTCTAAACAGTTTGCAACATCCCATATTACGTCGTCCTTAACCCAAGGGTTATTCAGGTACGTGTATGTTAATGTACATGCATTTGGAACACTTTATATATTCTATTGTCTGTTGTTGGTATCTATCTTCATTTTTATGTAATCTGAGAGTATGCCATATGTGATATCAGTTTGGGATCTTTATAATGTCTTTTATGGCCTACTTTTTGAGAATTTTTATGAGTGTTCCATGTAAGTTTGAAAAATGTACTTTTCTAGTTAAAAACAAAAATAAAATGTAGATATATATCAACCAAATTACTTATGTTATTGCAATATAGCTTTATACTTACCTTTCTTCTATTTGATCTGTTTCTCAAAGATATGTTAGTTACTGTGATTGTGGGTTCCTCAAAATTTCCCTGTTTTACCAGCTTTTGATGTGTACATTTCAGAGCTATATTGTTAGATAGATGTTATTAGTGTTGTATGCTTTTGGTAGTTGTGCCTTATTAAAACATCGAACATCTCTATTAATACTGTTTGCTTTCAAATTTTTATAATCTAATACTATCAGCACACCTATTTTCTTCTTGATAATATGCCCTTGTAAATGATTCTTAAATTCATTCCCTTTTTAAATTTTTACTGTGAGATTTTCACATGAATACTAAAGAAATGAGAACATTATAATGAACTTCATGTGCCTATCAGCTGCTTTCATCACTTACCAACATACTGTTGTTTTTGTTTTATCCTTTTACCCCTCCTCAGTAAAGTTTCTTAAGCTAACATTTTGCTAGTTAGTATTTCTATGGGGTGCCTGGGTGGCTCAGTCGGTTAAGGCTAGTTAGTATTTCCACATAATACGAAAAGATACGTCTTTTTGTTAACATAATCATATTACCAACAAAATTAACAGTAATCCTTAGGCTTCTAGTAAAAATGTGTGTTCACTAACAGACTTCCACAGATTTTTCCTTAAACCAGTCTTTGGGAGAACAAAGACAAGCTGGTGAAAGCACAGTCAACCCTCTAATTGGCCCAATTTCTAAGCTTAAGCCCAGAGAGGGACATAAATAGCCAGAAGGTACACAGCATGCTCACATCAGAGCCTCAAAACACTCTTCCCACCCCTGCGACTGCTAAAAGACTTTCAGTAGGTCATAGAACCTCCTACCCCTATCAGACAGAACTTCCTGGAAGAGGCACTATTTGGCTGGGTTTTAAAGAATGTTTAGGAGTTTGGCAGGTGAAAGGAATTGTGTTTTTACGACCCCCCCCCCCCCATTCATAAGCAACCCCTGGACTTTAGGCTTCATTTACATACTAAGGAGGTTGTTATTAGATTTTAATGTACAGATAAACAAAAATAGCAGTTTCCCTTAGGTGCTTTTTGTCACACGTTGACTATATTAAAATTTTACTATTATAATTTTTATAATTGTTGCCTACTAATGGAAACTAGCGAGGATGCAAGCCCCATTTTCCTCCACCAGCCCTTCGGACGGTGCCGTCTTGCCCGGGTGGCATCCCCCAGGAGAGAACTAGCCCACACCGACCAGCACCTTCTATCCCCAGGGGGTTTCTCCCACGAAAGGCTAACCTACCCTTCCAGGAGCAGGCTGCCCATCCTGACATCTCTTTTGCCGGTGGTTTCGCCCAGGAACGGGCTCCACATTGTCCCTGAGGGCTTCTCCGAAAAGCAGACTGTCCTGTCCTCACTGCTCCCCTCTTCCGCGGATGAATTCTCCCAGGATTCAGCCCTAGCATGGAGGACGTTGGTCCTCATGCTTTAGTGATTTGGTGCTTTTTCCTCCCTGGCTCCCCTCATCCCCGGGGGTTTCTCCCAGCAGATAATCAACTCTCAGCAGAGCGGTGTCTCCCGAAAGGCAAATAAGCTTTTCTAAATACAACACAGCACAGGCTCCAGAGCGCACACCTCCTTGCTCCCGGAAGGCTACCGCGAGCAGGGCCTCAGCTCTGCACTCGACGCTGCAGCCCCGCGTCGCTCTGAGAAACCCGCGGGAGGCCCGTTCCTCCGCCGCACGCAATGGACGCGCCCCCAAGATGGCGGCTCGCACTCAGAGCCACCGTCGGGCGAGGCCACGTACTCGGCCCGACAGCGTCTCCTACGGAAACTACGCCATCCTGGCTATTGGCAAACGCGGCTTTCAAGGTAACGGAGCATGAGCGACCGCGACTGTCGGTGAGCGGAGGTGCTGGAGGTCAAACCGGAAGCGGAAGCGGTCCTCGAAGGCTTTTTCGCCCCGGGTGTCTGGAGCTTCTCCGCAGTTCATTTCCGAGAGGTCTCGGAGGTAAAAACCCTAATCTCGTGGTTAGGGATTTGGGGAACGGGGATGGGTGTGCTGTCCGTAGAGTGAGTGCTTGTGGTTTCTGGGTCTGTGGCGTCAGTTGAGATGAGTGTGGGATTTCTTGGCTCAGCGATGGGAGTTTGTGGTCAGTGACCGATCTGGGGGGTCAGTCACGGGAGGTCGGTGAGGTCTGTGATGAGCTCGCTTTCTAAACATTCAGAAGCTTCGGTGTGTAGCATTTTATTGTTCAAATCTAAGTATACTGTTTTTTTCCTTTAATTTTAGTTATTTTTTTTTCAATCATGAGTTACTTAATAGTGCATTCTCTATTTCAGTGCCTCTGGGTAAAACTTGACTTTAAAAATTGCGTTACGGTCTAGTTCATGGTCAATTTTCATAAGTGTCACATCTGTTACATCAAAGCAATGTGTGTTCCCTATTGTGTTGTTTCATAGTCTCACAGTTTATCTTGTTTGCTTAATTACGGAGAAAGGTAACCTCGCTGGAGAGGTGATATGTCCACTTGTCCTTTCTGCTGTCAGCTTCTGCTCTGTATATTTGAAACTATTGTTAGGATTAGTTGTTTATTTATAATAATAGATATGACTAAATAACTCAAAAGACACAATACCAATTCAAGCTGTCACCGGTAATTTATAAAAGGGGTCATTTCCCCAATTTCCAGCACTGGATGTTTTTTAAAATAAGTTTTTACTATCCTAAGGAGAAATTATATATAATTGCTTTAATGCATTTTCTTATTAGTAAAATTGGCATCTTTTTGGTTACTTACCATTTAAGCTTCCTTTCTGTGAATTTTCAAATCCTCTGTTCAGTTTTTTCCCCCCAGGGCTTTTTTTCCCCTCATACTGATTGCTAGATTTTTTTAAATTTAGAGATTACCTATTTTCATATTTTGAAAAAATATATAGATTTTTTTCATTTTTTAAAATTTACATATTTTTTAAATGCTTATTTATTTTTGAGGAGGAGAGAGAGAGAGAGAGCGCGCGAGCGCACTCTTGAGGAGTGGAGGGGCAGAGAGAACAGGGACAGAGGATCCAAAGCAGGCTCTGTGCTGACAGCAGCGAGTCCGATGCGGGGCTCAAACTCACAAACCTTGAGATCTTGACCTGAGCCAACGTCAGATGCTCAACCAACTGAGCCACCCAGGCGCCCCTTCATTTTTATTTTTGAAGTATGTTTTAATATGTAATTAGGAAATACCGTCTAACCAAAAATATATTTTTTTCTTTTACAGCATCTGGGTTTTCTCACATGTGAACTAAGAGATTCCTCCCACCCCACACAATTTGATACAAACATGTACTACTAAAATTTATTTCAGTATTTTTTTTAATACAAATACTTAAATGTTTAGTTCTGCTGGAATTCAGTCTAATATATAGTGTGTGATGGAGACCTAGTTTGTTCTAGGTGGATGGTCTATTATGTCAGTGTCATTTACACAATGAATGTGCCGTGTGCACTCAGTTGAATGCTGTTTTCGTTACATGCATAAGTCAATATTGTGTGAGCTATTGTTATCTGTTTTGATTATTGTTTTTATATTTAAGTTTTAATATCTAAAAGAGAATGGTAATTGCTGATATTTATTGTATGCTTCTTGTGTGCCAGGGAGATGTTGAATACTTTACGAGCATCATCTCATTTAATTCTTATAACTTTATTTATTTTTAATTGATTTTTTTGTAATTTTTAATGTTTATTTATTTCAAGGGAGAGAGAAAGATAGGGCATGAGCTAGGGAGGGGCAGAGAGAGAGAGGGAGACACAGAATCCGAAACAGGCTACAGGCTCTGAGCTGTCAGCACAGAGCCCGACGTGGGGCTCAAACTCAGGAACTGTGAGATCATGACCTGAGCCAAAGTCGGATGCTCAACTGAGTTACCCTGGTGACCCTAATTTTTATAACTTTAAAAAAAAGTGTACTTATTTTGAGAGAGAAAGAGAGAGAGTAGGGGAGGGGGAAAGAGAGAGAGGGACAGAGAGAATCCCAAGCAGGCTCTACGTTGTGGGTGCAGAGCCTGACACGGAGCTGATTTCACCAACCATGAGATAATAACCAGAGCTGAAATCAACTGTCGAATGCTTAACCAACTGAGCCACCTAGGAACCCTTAGTTTTTATAACTCTTGAAATAGGTACTTTCATTCTCATTTTTAAAATTAAAACGGAATTAACCGGTTCATATTCTCATAGCTGAATGTTAGCAGAGCTGCAGTTCAAATCTTATGGAATATTACTCCGTATCTTATTGACCAGTACTCATCACAGGTTTTGTTAAACTTTATGTTCTCCACAGCACTGGTTCTCAAAGTGTGGTCCCTGGACCAGCAACAGCAACATGACCTGGGCACTACTTCAAAGTGCAAATTCTTGGGCCCTGCTATGGTCTGAGTGTTTGTGCCCCCCTCTAAATTTATATGTTGAAATCCAGGAATACCATATTAGGAGGTGAGATCTTTGGGAACCGACTAGGTTCTGAAGGTGGACTGCTCATAAATGGGATTAGTGCTGTTATAAAATAACTCCCACGCGGAAGGTGCTGGCTATGAACCTTTAGTGAGGTCTCTCACTAGGATGTGACCATACTGTCATCCTGATCTTGGACTTTCCAGCCTCCAGAATTATGAACAATAAATTTCTGTTGTTTATAGGGTACCCATTCTGTGGTATTTTATTATAGCAGCCTGAGTGGACTAAGAAAGCTGCCACCCGAGGCCTAGTGAACCAGAAACTGGGAATGAGATAGAGGGTTTTTACTGTATTTTAACAAGTCCTCGAAGTGTTTTGAATCCACTTTCAATTTTGAGAGCCTCTCCTCTGTGTGTCTAGTTCAGAGAACTTCACCTTGGTGCCTTGGTGTTTGCCGGAAATGTTTATGTGATGAATATTGAGTATGTGACCATGTGGACATTGTCATTCTAGGTTTCTTGTTGTCTCTGGGGAGCCCTGGGTTAGATCTTCTGCATACTCCAGCCTGCTTCCCCCCAGCAACTCTGCTTGGATTTACAGATGTCTACCAAGCTTTAGGTTCCTGAGAGAATACACTTTGAGACCTACCATGATGCTGTCAGCTAATCAGACCTCTTCCCAGAAATCCCTGATCCTGGTTCCAGAGGACTATGACAGTTCATATGAGGTGAGGAGGAAGAATCTCAGGGAGAAGGAATTAATCCTGGGGGTAGATCCCTCTGATATGTCACCAGTGACAGATGGGCCACAGGAAGCAGCCAGACTCTCTTACTGCCCTAAAGCAAATCTTGATCTTTCTGCCAAGAATGGGTTACATATGGGTATTGTCTCCACACCTAGAGGCCAACTATATGATAGTGGAAAGGTGAAATGTCAAAAACTGTCTTTTATTTTGTCCTCATGTTATATTGGTCTTTTGGCTGAGGATAAGCTTCCTAATTAGAAATCATTTTTGGGCACAAAGTTGAAACTATTTATATATTTCTTCTTAAACAGCTTCTCCCCACATAAATATTTCTCCATTCTCGTTGTGAAATTTATTTTTTAGATGTTGGTTCTTTGTTGATCAGTTTTATGAGCTACTTCAAAAAACTTATTAATCCTAGCAGATAAAAAATATGAAACTATATTTCTATAGTTTGCTGTAATATTACTATAATATTGATTTTATTCTCTAACCAAGAGCATTAAGTTAGAAATAGGAAGTAAAAGACTTTTGCATGGCATTGGGAATAGACTGAATATCACTGAACTATACATTTTAAAATGGTAAATTTTGTTATGTATATTTTACCACAATTTAAAAAAAGTAAAAGGCTAGCAAAAGAGCCCCCCATATCTGAAAACTTTCAACATTTTTTTCTATATAAATATTCTTTAAAGGAAAAAAATCATAAAGAGTCTTAGAAAATTCTTTGAGTTGAATCTCAGTTAAATAAAGAACTATATTTGAAAGTTTGTGGTGAAGCTAAACTATAGATAGAGAGGAAAAGTATAGATTTAAATTCCTTTTTTAAGGAATTCTTCAAGTTTGGAGGGGAAGAAAAACCTAAGGTATGAGTAACACTTAAAACTGAAGAAGTTGGAAAAAGAACTCAAGAAATATAAAGTAAACAATAAGGACTGGACAAAAGATAAGGGAAGAAATTAGTCACATGGAGAACAAAACTAGTTGATGAAGATGTCTGACAGAAGTATCAGTGGCTTCGACACGCTGATGATCAAGAACAGAGAGTAAAGATACGCTTAAAGTATGTAACAAAACAGCAGAGACAGTTAATGCTTTATCAAAGATCAAAACCATTGTAAAATAAGGTTAAAACAATTGTGAATGAATATTATACGAAATCATATAAACAAAAGGAGTATAGCTTTACAAAAAATAAATGTCAAAATTGGTGAATACAAATGCTTCAGAAGCCCTTCAAGAAATTAAAATGTTTATCAAACACAGTCAAAAATGGTGGTAAACTTCATATGGATTTACACTTGACCTATATGCCACAGTTTAGGTAAAGATGGTATCTAAAATTACTCCCAGCCTTCTTTGTAGTATTTGTGTTATTTAGTTTACTACGTTAAACTTGATGCCCAAACCAGTCAAGGACAGGAAAAAACCTGGAAATTATGAATGTAGATTCAGAAGTCAAATGTATTAGTTAACTGAATTCAAGAATACATGAAAACAGTAGCCAAATAGGCCTTATCACAGGGACACATGTGAGGCAGACACTACTTTCTCATTTAGAAGTCAACCCCAAATCGAAGAAGATTGTAAAATATCTTAAAAATATTTAGAAAATATTTAGAAAAATAATTTGTCTAATGCAAAAAAATAAAATCTAGATGAAATGGATGATTTTCTAGGAACATAATAAAATTTCCACCAAATTTTTAATTACTGGTTACCACATTTTCACTTTTAGGTATTAAGATATTTAGTTAAGTAATTCTATATTTAATAAAATTAGGATTCAAGCTTTGGAGAGATTTATTTGAACTGATTTTATTCTGCTTCTTGGAATGTTAAATTTTATGTAGTGTGTGTGTGTGTGTGTGTGTGTGTGTGTGTGTGTGTAAATTTTATGTTTAACACTTCTGAATGTTACATAGGCGCCTGAAAAGACTGTTTTCAGGATACAGAATTTGCTGTCTTACCAGTAAGCTATCTTATGTAGTTATGAGGTTTTTACAGGTGGGGTTTATTCATTCATTCATTCATTCATTTTTACTTTATCTGTTGGAACGGAAACATGCTAAGTTCCCACCATAAATATATTTCTGTCTATATTTATCTGTAGTTTCTGTTAATGAATTTTGATGCTCTGAAATTTGGTGCAGTGACATTCGAAATTAATTTTGGATTATGTCCTTATTATGTTTCATATTTTTCCCTATGTTGAATATTTCAGCCCTATCCGATTGCAGGCTCTTGTTTCCTTCCCATTGTCATTTCCAGATAAATCTTTTGCTCATCCTTTTACTGTCCTCAGAATCCTTGTGAACTTTTTTTGTATAGCATTTGGAAAAGATGTATTTTATGTACACTTTTGGTAAAGATACTCTTTCACCTTAGACCCTATATTCTTGCTTTTTTTTTTTTTTTTTTTTTGGTCCCTTCCAGTAATTTGGAAGGTTTGGTTTCTTTTTTGTATGGTTGGTTCTTTTAGTATGATCTTTGACATGTTAACTTCTTGAATTAATAAATCTTTTCTCTTTAGGGATGCCTGGGTGGCTCAGTCGGTTAAGCATCCGACTTTGGCTCAGGTCATGATCTCACAGTTTGCGGATTCGAACCCCGCACTAGGCTCTGTGCTGACAACTCAGGGCCTGGAACCTGTCTTTGGATTCTGTGTCTCCCTCTCTCTCTGACCCTCCCCTGCTCATTCTGTCTCTCTCTCTCGCTCTCTCAAAAACAAATAAAATATTTAAACAAATATTTTCTCTTTAGACAATATCTAATAAATTTATACTGTGAAAAGTGATAAAAGTTATGTTTCCACTTTAAGTATTCTTTTGTTAGATGTTTTTATTAAACTATATGTTTTTTCTATTTTCCTCTAAAAGTTTCATGTTGCTTACTTGTCCTAATCTTATCCTTGTTGCTTTTTGTGTTTTCACATGGTGTTTTATTGCTTTCAGAGAGACCTGCATTTTTGTGTTGCTTTTTCTTTTTCACTTCTTTACAGAGTGCTGCCAGTTTATTTTTCAAAAATTTGAATAACCATTTGCTTTAGCCTGATTATCCATTGTTTCTTCCTTGGACTCTTAGATTCCTATTTATGTTAGGTAGGTTTTTGTTTTAGTGAATTCCTTGAAATCATGGTGAATGCGTTTTCTTCTGTCATGTGACAATTTATTTCTAGCATGTTCTTTTTAATTTCTTCTTTTTTTTCTCTCATTCTTTTTACTTATAGTATCTTTGTACATCAGGAGATGTTTATTATTATCTTTGAATGAGGAGATTTTTTCCTGGACAAACTGTTTATAAGAAGCTCATTTGGTAAGGAGTCAAAGCTACTAATCTGACATCTTCTTTATTCCCCATTAAATTCTGATGACGTTGGGTTTGGGGGCTGGGGTTATGGTGTATGTAGGGTATGACTATGCCAGTATGTGAAAGAGAGAAATTGGAGCACATGTATTTTTTGCAAGTATATAGGGAACATTTGCAAAGAAATAACAGTGTCTTAAGCCCCATAAACAACACATCATAAAGAAGCAGACTATAATCTCTGAACACAATTAAATGAAGAAATAAAAAGATAGCTTTCAAATACCATAATTTTAGTCATTAAAAGCCACAGATATCGCAGATGTACTTTCCAAAGAGAGAGAGATACTTTCTCTATCCCCTTGTCCTTCCTCTGTGCTCATTCCCTCCCCTGAATTAGGTGGCCTGCTCTGTACATAAAACTCCCTAGTCTTCATCTCCATACTAGCTCTCTATTCAGCATACTTAGTATGCACCCTTATATATGTCTTGTTACCTAAATTTCAGTACATACAAAATTTAAATCATAATTTCTCGTCTTCTTCCTTAACCTCCTCCTCTAATCCTTAAGTCCATCTGTGACACCAAATCTACAGTTGGACGGAACTAATAACTGATAATTATTTGAGTCTCTTTTTCTCACTTATCAATTTTGTCTCTTTAATATTATTTCCTTCTTATAGCTTTACTACTCCAGCCTTAAGTTTAGGTAAGAAATTCATATTCTCGCACGTGAATTATACAGTGGGTCTCACGACTTATTTTCCACTCTTGTCTGTTCCTAAATGTTCTGTTTTAAGAATACACTTTCTTCAATATATTTTTTAAAATTTTTATTTATTTTGAAACTATTATAGATCCTCAAAGGACATTGTGAAACATAGTGCAGCGGTGGTGTGTGATTCTTTTTTTTTTCATTATTGGTTGTAATTTGTTAATATTTTTTGAGGATGTTTGTATCTAAGTTCATGAGAGATAGTGATCTGTAGTTTTCTTTTTTGTACTATCTTTGTCTAATTTTGATATCAGTGTAATGGTGGCCCCACAAAATTAGTTGGGAAGTGTTTGTTCTCTTTTGTTTTTTGGATAAGACTGTAAAAATAAGGCTAACTCTTCTTTAAACATTTAGTTGAATTCTCTAATAAAGCATTCTGGGCCTGGAGATTTCTTTTATTTAGGAGCTTTAAATTAAGAATTTAATTTAATGGTTATAGGATTATCATCTTTTCTGTTCCATAATAGTTGAGGTTTGTTAGTTTGTGGTTTTTGAAGAAGTGATACATTTCTTCTAAGTTTTTGGATTTATTAGCATTGAGTTTTTGTATTCTCCATATTTCCCTTTACACTTGATCTTAGCCAAGAGGCTGAGAAGTGATTTGTAGATGCCTTTAAATGGCAGCTGGATCTGTAGTATTTTTCCTTTTTTTTTTTTTTTACGTTTTTATTTATTTTGAGAGAGAAAGAGAGCGTTCATGCAAGTGGGGTAGAGAGAGAGGGAGAGAGAGCATCCCAAGCAGGCTCCAAGCTGACAGCATGGAGCCCAACTTGAGGCTCTGTTTCACAAATTGCAAGATCATGACCTGAGCTGAAATCAAGAGTCGGATCCTTAATCGACTGAGTCACCCAGGCGCCCCAATACTTATTTCATTACTGACATTGGTGATTTGTATCTTGATTTTATCTTTGCCGGTCTGTTGACTAACCGCTCAGTCAACAAAGCTTATCAATTTCATTGATTTTTTTCAAATACCTGCATTGTATTTTATTGATTTTTTTCCTGTGTTTTAAAATTTTTGTTTTTAATTTTACTGATGCCTGCTCTTTATTATTTTCTTTCTTCTCCTTGCTTTGAGTCTATTTTGCTCTTCTTTTTGTAGTTTCTTGAGGTAGGAATTCAGATTACTGATTTAACAATTTTCCCCTTTCTTTTTTTTTAAGTTGATACATGCTTGACATAAAACATTCGTTTCAGGTATATAACATAATATGATGTTTGTATATGTTGTGAAATGATCACCACAGTAAGTTTAGTTAACATTCGTTACTGTACATAGTTATAGTTTTGTCTCTGTGTGTGATGAAAACTTTTAAGATTTACTCTTAGCAACTTGCAGTATACTTAACAGTATTACTAACTATGTCACCATGCTGTAACATTATAGCCCCATGACATACTTATCTTATAACTGAAAGTTTACCTTTCGACTGCCTTCACCCATTTTGCCCACTACCCTTTCCTCATCTCTGGTAACTACGAATCTGTTCTATGTATCTGTGACTTTAGATTTTTTGTTTTGAGAGTCACATATAAATGAGATCATATGGTAATTGTTCTTCTCTTTCTGACTTCTCTCTCTTAGCTTAATATCCTCAAGGCCCATCCATGCTGTTGCAAATGGCAAGACTCCTTTTGTTATGGCCGAATAATGTCCCATTGTATATACATATAACCACATTTTCTTTATCCATTCATCCACTGGTGGACACTTAGGTTGCTTCCATGTCTTGGCTATTATCAGTAATGCTGTAATAAACATGGAGGGGTGCATACATCTCTTTGAGTTTGTTTTCATTTCCTTTGGATAAATAACTAGATATGGAATTGCTGGATCATATGATAGTTCTGGTTTTAATTTTTTGAGGAACCTCCATACTGTTTTCTATAGTGATCGCACCAATTGCATTTTTACCTACAGTGTACAAGGATTCCCTTTTCTCCACATTCTCATCAGTACTTGTTATTTCTTATTTTTTGTTTCGTTTTTTTGATAATAGTCATTCTAATGGGCGTAAGGATCTCATTGTGGTTTTGATATGCATTTCCCTGATGATTAGTGATGTGAGCTCCTTTTGGCCTTCTATATGTCTTTGGAATAATGTCTATTCAAATCCTCAGCCCATTTTTAAAATTGGATTGTCTCTACTTTTCTAATGTAAACATTTAGTGCTATAAACTTCCCCAGCACTGCTTTATCTGCATCCCACAGATTTTGATATATTTTCACTTTCTTTTGGTTCTGTGTATTTTTTAAATTCTTTTGAGAATTTCTCTGTGATTTATAGGTTATTTAGAAATGTGTTACTTCATTTCCAAATATTTTGTGGCTTTCCAGATAGCTTTTGTTACGATTTTGTAATGTAATTCCTTTGCAGATTTTTTTTTTGTCTTTGTTATTGATTGTTAGTTTGATTCCATTATGGTCAAAGATGCTATGTGTTATTTTAATTCTTTAAATTTGTTGAAGTTTGTTTCACAGTGTAGGTTATGGTCTCTCTTGGTCATGGTTCTGTGGGTGTTTGAAAAGAATGTGTACTCCACTCTTGTTAGTTGGAATATTCTATAAATATTGATTAGCTCCTATTGTTTGTTTCTTATATATCATTGATTATTTTCTGTCTACTGTTTCTATAAACTAAGGAGTGTGGGTATTCAGGTCTCAATAATCCTTTTTTAAAACATTCGTGAGTTTAGGTAGAAATAGCCATTCCTTCAATTATGCATTTACAGATGAAATTTTTTCAATACGGAGGATCGTGGCTTTTTTAAAGTTTTTTTTAATGTTTATCTTTGAGAGAGAGAGACAGAATGTGAGCAGGGGAGGGGCAGAGAGAGAGGGAGACAGAATCTGAAGTTGGCTCCAGGCTCAGAGCTATCAGCACAGAGCCTGATGCAGGGCTTGAACCCACAAACTGTGAGATCATGACATGAGCTGAAGGCAGATGCTTAACCGACTGAGCAACCCAAGCACCCCTGGAGGATCATGTTTTTAAAAAACATTTTACTATGAAAAAAAAGTAAATGTATACAAAAGTCAAGAGAATACTATTAGGAACCCTTGTATTTCTTGTGCCTACCACCTACCTTTATTAGTTATCAATATTCTGACATTTTAATTCCATCTAAAACCACCCTCCCACTCCCTAAGCTGTTGGATTATTTTAAAGCAAATCCCAACATCATATCTTATCTGTAAATTCTTTGACATGTGTCTTTAAGAGATGAGAATTCTTTTTCTTTCTTTTTGTTTAACATAACCACTAAGCCATTATCATATCTAAAACAACAGTAATTCCTAGACATTATCTAATACCTGTATTGTTTGAGTTTTTTAAGTTGTCATTAATATCTTTTTAATGTTGGTTTGTTTTAATGAAGGGCCAAACAAGGTCTACAAGTTGCATTTGGTTAATATGACTCTGAAGTTTCTTTTAATTAAAAAAAAAATCTTCCCTTTATTATTTTTTCTATTATAATTTATTTTTTAAAGCTTATTTATTTATTTTGATAGAGAGGGAGAAACAGAGAATCCCAAGCAGGCTTTGTGCTGACAGTGTAGAGCCCAGTGCGGTGCTCGAGCCCATAAACTGCAATATGACCTGAGCCAAAATCAAGAGTTGGACACTTAACCAACTGAGCCACCGAAGTGCCCTTATAATTTGTTTTTTTGGAGAAATGGGTCATTTGCTGCCTTCTGAATTTAGCTGACATTTCAGTCTTAATATTGTTCAATATGTTTCTCTCACTTTCACTTTGTGAATTATTTGTTAGATCTAGAGGTTTAATGAGATTCAGGTTGGAGTTTTCTTTTTCTTTGTTAAGAATACTTGATGGTATACTGAAGTCAGTTACAATATCATGTCAGGAGGCACATAGTATTTGGTTATCTCTCTTTTTGTGATATTAAAATTGATCATTGAATGTAGATGTTATTAGCTGGTCTGTCCATTGTAAACTTCTCTTCAGCCTTTCATCTGAAACAGCTAAGCAACTATTAATGATTACTGAATAAATTTATTATTTCATTAGGAATTATAAAATTATAATATTCGAATTCTATCCTGACTTCTTCATTTATTTGCTAGAATTGTTCTCTAAAAAACTTTTTTTCATCATTTAATTGGTTACTTATCCTGCAATTGGGATCTTCTATGGAAAAAATTCACATTAATCTGATTACCTTAATTACCTTTACTAAAAGTAAAAAAAAAAAAAAAAGTCCTTACTTGTTTTATGATCAGGCTGTTTTTTCCATAACCACTTTTTGACGTGTCATGCAGACTTCTCTCCATTATATAGAGCTATGTGGTATTTCCCAAACTCATCATGTATTTTCCTATCTCCTCACCTTTGCTTCTGTCTTCTCTGGGAAGTGATCTCCCTTATCCCTCATTCTGTATTACACTTATCTTTCACCTTAAGTTCAACTAATAAAAATTTACTGCCCCATGTCAAATATAATTTTTCCTTTCTTGGATCCTCACTGTGTTCCACATAAGAGATTTTACTTTTTGACACTTTCGTGAACTTGTGTCTGTTTTTTCCCTTCTTTTAAATCTTAGGTCTTTTAAGTTGCTAGAAGATTAGGAACATAAATAATACATTTCTTTGTTCTCAGGACTAGGGTAATGGCTGGTCCTAAATTGCTCAGAAACTGTATCACTGTATCATCTGAGAGAGAGCCTATTTCATTCTTCAGTTTTGAAAAACAAGTAATTGACTGACTGTAGTATAGAACAAACAGCAGAAATTCTTTATTGGATTTCTTTCTCCCACAAAATGATTGTGTAAAACTAGATATTTAATATGCACCCTGAATGAAATGCCATTTTTTAAAAGTTCCTGTATTACACAGGTATATGCATTTTTCAGAACTTCAAATGTTCGTTGTGGATTTGTAGATTTCATTGTGTGAAAATTTTACCTTAAGAAAGGTAAGTAGTGTACTCTAGTTAATGATTTGCATTCTAACGTATTTAGGATGAAATGGTACTGGCTTCTACACTTTACTCTGAACTGCATAAAAATAAGATGGATTGATGATAAAAGGGCGGATAAATGTATGATAAAACAAATAGAGCAAAATGTTAATAATAGATCCTAAGTGGTTGGGAAACAGGTTTTCACTCTGCAAATTCTTTTAAATTTTCTGTATGTTCAAAATTTTCCATAATAAAATGTTAGGGAGATGGGAGGTGGGTTTTTCAAAAGAGAAAGTGAATTAATAACAACAAAACCCACATTCCATACTCCTAGTCTCTCGATCCTCCAAACTATTCCCATTGAACAGGAATGTGCTCTTAACAGGGATCGGTGTCCTTCAGGGATGTGGCTGTAGATTTCAGCAGAGAGGAGTGGCAGCATCTAGACGTTGCTCAGAGAAACTTGTACCGGGATGTGATGCTGGAGACCTACAGTCACCTGCTTTCAGTGGGTAAGCACAGTTACTCAGATCCACACTGAGAATGTTTCTGTTCTCCTTTGCTGAATGCTGTGGGACATCTGAAGTATGTGATGTCTTTGACCTTGATTTGTCTAGGGTTCTTTATCCCCTTAGACATTCTGAATAAAACTCTGTTCCCAGAAATACATGGTTATGTTCCTGAAAAACAAAACGTCATTGAACAAGACTATTGCTTGAATTTTGAAACACAGTTAGCTGGATCTGGTCCTTTGTCATTTCTCATAAACAGGGTATGATGTTCCCCAACCAGAAGTTTTCATGTTGGAGCAAGGAAAGGAGCCATGGGTATTGAAGGGTGAGAGCCCACATCAGAACTGTCCAGGTGAGTGAGAGTGACCCAGACAGAAGGGAGAGAGGGGAGCAGATCTCAGCTGTCCTGAAAAAGACTGGCATCTTTTATATGTGATTAAGGTAACTCTTCTGAAAGGCTGCAATTTTTTTTTTTTTTTTTTTTGTATTGCTTGAGGACCCTTAACATTGGCCTCTCAAATAACTAAATGCTTTCATCATTTCTAAACATCTTCTTTGGCTTTTTGAAGTCTGGATTACATGTCAATCTGCCTCATTAAGGATTTTTTTTCTTTCTGTCTTCCCCATTGTCCATGATTCTTTATGCCTTCAGGCATTCATGGATCTGCTTCTTTCAAACTTAATATGTCACACTCCCATTCCTGGCAGTCCTCTATCATTTCTTTTTTCCTACTATGGGATGATGCTTCAGAATATTATCAACGACCAGGCTCTCTTCCTATGTTCTCCATAAGCACTGATATAAGATCTCTTATTTCCCTATTCCTCATGCTTTTCACCCAACTAATGATTTGGGGGTAATTGTCACTTAACCTTTAGAAGTACTTTTCTGATGTTTCCTTCCAATGTTGGCTGACGTCACACTAACTGGGGTCTCTCTGCCTCATTGCCTGATTTTTGTGATTGCTTTATTTCTATACTTCACATGATGAAGTTTGAGTTTAACTGTGGTCTTCATTCAGGACACACTGTCGTTATCAGTCTGGGTAAAGATTCTCTATGACATTAGTTGGCCCTTATCTGCAGTTTCACTTTCTTTGGTTTTGGTTACCCATAGTCAGCCATGGTCTGAAAATATTAAATGGAAAATTCCAGTAATAAACAATTCATGTTTTAAATTGTGTGCCTTTCTGAGTAGCATTGTGAAATCTTGTGCTATCCCACTCCATCCTGCCCAGGAGTTGAATCATTCCTTTGTCTGGCATATCCTCACTGTATATACTACCTGCGTACTAGTCACTTAGTAGCTATTTTGGTTATCAGATTGACTATCGTGATATTGCAGTGCTTCTGTAACCCTTATTTACTTAACAGTGGTTCCAGAGCACAAAAGTAGTGATGGTTGCGGTATGCCAAAGAGAAACCATAAAGAGCTTCCTTTAAGTGAAAAGCTAAAATATTCTTCACTAAATAAAAAAATATATCAGATTTGGTACTATCTGAGGATTCAGACATCCACTGAGTGTCTTGGAACATGTCTCCTTCGGATAAGGGAAGGGACTCCTATATTTTATTTATTTATTCCCATTTCTTTCTTTTTCCCAAACCTATCTCACTTCTTACCATAGGCAATTGTTTTATGTGATGGAAACATTTTTTAATTCATGCATATTCTTTTAAAATTTAAAGTGACTTGGAGTATGTATTATTATATAAATGTTACTGTGCTAAATATCCTGGGTTTTGCCTTTTCCCACTTCTGTCCATGGTGGATTATGTTCATAAAGGTTATTTCCTCTAACCATTTAATTGTATCCCAGAATGTTTCCTAACACCACTGTTACCAGCATCCTCCTCAAATGAGTTACCCTCACCCTTTTCCCTGTATTCATCTTGGATGATCCATATGTCCCTCCCCTCTAACCTCTGCTGGCTGCTCTTTCAGCTAAAACGTCATTCTCCTTTGTGAAGGAGAGTTTAGATTGCAAACTTCACAGCAGAGAATTCATGAAATGCTACTTTTCTACATTGAGAAGGAAGGTGATGCTACAAGTGATATTTTGTTGTATTTCATTCTAGAAGAATTGTGGCAGATTGGTGACCAGACAGAAAGGTATCAGCAAAGAGAAAACAAATCTTTAAGAGATGTTGCTTTCGTCAAGAAAATACTGACTACAAAGAAAGATTACGACTATAAGGACACTAGAAAAATAATCCATGTGAGCCAAAGCATTCTTTCCCCCAAAAGAGCCCATCAAGGTGATTCCTTTGGAAATGCTTTGAAGCATAATTTAGATTTACACAGTTATTATAGAAACAGTGCATCAAAGAACATGAATAAGATTACTGAATATGGTAAAATTTCTTCCTCTACTGACCCTGAGTGTTCTCCAACAGGGGAGAAGTTATGGGACCATAATCAATGTGGAAAAATCCTCAGCTATAAACAATCACCCTCTCAAACTCAGAAAATTCATACTGGAGAAAAATCTTATGGATGTGCTGAATTTGGAAAGATCTTCACCCAGAAGTCACAGCTCAGGGTACATCTGAAAGTTCATACAGGAGAAAAGCTCTATGTGTGCATCGACTGTGGGAAGGCTTTTGTAAAGAAGCCAGAATTCATTACACATCAGAGAACCCATACTAGAGAGAAGCCATATAAGTGCAGTGAATGTGGAAAAGCCTTTTTCCAAGTATCTTCTCTCTTAAGGCATCAGAGAATTCATACTGGAGAAAAACTTTATGAATGCAGTGAATGTGGAAAAGGCTTCTCTTATAACTCTGATCTCAGTATACACCAGAAAATTCATACTGGAGAGAGACACCATGAATGCAGTGACTGTGGCAAAGCATTTACACAGAAGTCCACACTCAAGATGCATCAGAAGATTCACACAGGCGAGAGATCCTATATATGTATTGAATGTGGACAGGCCTTCATCCAGAAGACACACTTGATTGCACACCGAAGAATTCATACTGGAGAAAAACCATATGCATGCAATAACTGTGGGAAGTCCTTTATTTCTAAGTCACAGCTACAGGTACATCAAAGAATTCACACAAGAATGAAACCCTTTATATATGCTGAATATGGAAAGATCTTCAACAATAGTTCCAACCTCATTACACATAAGAAGGTTCAAATTAGAGAGAAATCTTCCATATGTACTGAATGTGGTAAGGCCTTTACGTACAGGTCAGAACTGATTATACATCAGAGAATTCATACTGGGGAAAAACCTTATGAATGCAGTGATTGTGGAAAAGCCTTTACTCAGAAATCAGCACTCACAGTGCATCAGAGAATTCATACAGGAGAAAAGTCTTACGTATGCATGAAATGTGGACTAGCCTTTATCCAGAAGGCTCACTTGATTGCACATCAAATAATTCATACTGGAGAGAAACCTTATAAATGTGGTCACTGTGGGAAATCCTTTACCTCCAAATCACAACTCCATGTACATAAACGAATTCACACAGGAGAGAAGCCTTATATGTGCGCTAAATGTGGGAAGGCATTCACTAACAGGTCAAATCTCATTACACATCAGAAAACTCATACAGGAGAGAAATCCTATATATGTCCTAAATGTGGAAAGGCCTTTACACAAAGGTCAGACTTGATCACACACCAGAGAATTCATACTGGAGAGAAACCTTATGAATGTGGTACCTGTGGAAAAGCCTTTACCCAAAAGTCACACCTCAATATACACCAGAAAATTCATACTGGAGAAAGACAGTATGAATGCCATGAATGTGGGAAAGCCTTCAACCAGAAATCAATACTCATTGTGCATCAGAAAATTCATACAGGAGAGAAACCTTATGTATGTGGTGAGTGTGGTAGAGCTTTCATCCGGAAATCAAACTTCATCACACATCAGAGAATTCATACTGGAGAGAAACCTTATGAATGCAGTAATTGTGGGAAATCCTTCACCTCCAAATCTCAGCTCCTGGTGCATCAACCAATTCACACAGGAGAAAAACCTTATGTGTGTTCTGTGTGTGGGAAAGCCTTTAGTGGCAGGTCAAATCTCAGTAAACACCAGAAAACCCATACTGGAGAAAAGCCCTACATCTGTTCTGAATGTGGAAAGACCTTCAGACAGAAGTCAGAGTTGATTATACATCATAGAATCCACACTGGAGAAAAACCTTATGAATGCAGTGACTGTGGCAAATCTTTCACTAAGAAATCACAACTCCAAGTGCATCAGCGAATTCACACAGGAGAAAAGCCTTATGTATGTGCTGAGTGTGGGAAGGCTTTCACAGACAGGTCGAATTTGAATAAACATCAGACAACACACACTGGAGACAAACCCTATAAGTGTGTAGTCTGTGGGAAAGGCTTCGTCCAGAAGTCTGTGCTCAATGTCCATCAGAGTATTCACACTTGAGAAGGACAGTGTGAGAAAACCTTAGTAAGATCAGGTCTGATTGTATATCGTTGAATTTGTTAACAGAAAAATATGCATAGTATCATAAGTACAAATACTGCATCAAAGTGTCACACATCACTGTACAGAAGAGGACCCTGAATGAAGGGGGCCCCCCTTCCCCACATTATCACCTTCATTAAACCTTGAGGCATTCATACTGGGAAAATTGATAGAAGAAGGCTTCTCATGAAAAATATGATGGAACACTGTTAACAGCTACTGCATAGGAGAGGTTATATTAAGTCATGTTAATGATAATCCTGTTTACTGTGGAATAGGTAGAGTGTCAACAGGTTGAATGGTAGAGCAACATAATCTATATGATAGTGACAGACCTTACATTCTGTAAGATGTTTGCTGCAGAACACATTGTCTAAAAGAGTTTTGGGTGTTTTCTCATTCTTCTGTTAAGTCTAACATGGTTGTGTGTATCCAGTCCCCCATTGAGTGTTTCCATCAAGAAAGAGATAACTTAGTGGAAAAGTTCTTTATGTATACAGACACAAATCTTAGAATGTATGTTGACCCATTATCCTCTAGCATCATGACTTGTAACCCCCTCCCCTTAACATCTACCACTAAAGTGTATTTGACCCTCATGAGTCCCTAGCACATTGTCTTTGGACACTCATATAATTGCATTAGTGCTAAACACTAATGTCTGCAGGCTGCCATTTTCTCATGTAGCTCCGAACATAGCGTTTTGTGAATCTCCCCTATCCTCAAGAAAGCTTCTGAAGTAAGAATTTTCAGGTCATTTTGGTCAATTTTTCATCACCGTCTCCTTTTTGTTGTCATAGTTCTTCCAGTTCATTTGCCTGCCTTAATGACCTGACTTTTATAATAACAAATTAGAAACTCATATTAAAACAGACCTCAGCATTTGTTTATGTCTTCTCTGTGTCCATCTTTATGGATTCCACAAACACTTTCTCCCCATTTGCCTCAAACATATCAGTTCAGGTACTGCCTCAGGGCCTTTGCATCTACAGCACTCTCTTTGAAGAACAAGATTCCTCATATCTGTGTGATTAGCTCCTTCGTATCTTCCAACAGCACCTCTTCATAGAGGCTTTCCCTGTGTTTTCCTACCTGGTTTAAAATTTCGACTCTCTCCCCTCCATCCTTTATCCTTGTTCGTAGCACTTATTGCCATGATGTCCTGCATATTTTACGTGTCTGTGGCTCTTATGCTAGTTTTTCCCTCTTTTGCTCACCGCTGCAAACCTTGACCCGTGCCTGACAACGGGTATCCCATGAATGCACACCAGAGTGTTGACCCTGCTTATCACAACTTTCCTTTGATCTTTTCTGTATTGCAGCATACAGTGCTGCAATGGGGAGAACCAACTTACCTAAAACACCATGCTTTTTCAGCTCCAGTTTTTACCTGGACTCTGCCTCCTTCCTGGTCCCAAAGCTGAAACATTATCATAAACCTTTTGGCCTGATGCCAGCCAATTTCAAGAAGGGAAAACTGAGGTGGAGCACATCCCACATAGATGCTTGGTGTTCAGGATTTCCTGCATGATTGTGTAATTCACAGCTTCAAATTCATTGCAGAAGAGCCTGTTCACTTTGCCCAGCATGCACAATCATACCCCACCCCAGACCCTCATCTGCAGACCCACTACTCATGTGTTGACAGGCCCAAAGCTAATAGTATGAAGGGGCTGAGAGCAAACAGGGCAGACCTTCCTGGAAGTTAGGTGTCTGACCCAATACTGGCAGCAGTGGTCTCTCAAATGCAGGCAGAGAGTTTGACTCAACACTCAGCTGTTGGGCAGCCAAGCTGGAAATAGTAGAATGGTTCCTCCAGGTCAGTACACTGGTAACAACTGGGAATGGGAAGTAGTGGGGTTGTGCAAGGTGCTGTTGCCTTTGTGAACAATAGCATGGTGGTTCAGGATGGGGACAGAACCTTGTCAGGGGCAATGCTGGAAATTCCCCTGAACCCCCTCATCCAAATTTGGTAGTGCTTAGTGACACATCCCATCACTCTACTTTAGATCACTGTCTGACCTATCATTAGCTCTCTTCATCTCGCCCTTTCACGGTATCCGATTTTCCACCATAGCTTTCTCCTATCTTAGAACAATGTATGGTGGGTGACCCACTGTTAACCCCCTTTACTTCATCCAGTACTGTATCCAGGGCTTCACTAAATGTCTTGCAACCCACCATTATGCTTCAATTTATGACTGTTTGCTGGCCTCCTCAAGAGTGTCTGAAGACCCCCTTCTTACCCTACTATAACACAGTATCTATACACCCATTATCCCTCTTTCACTCAGTACTGTGTTTATCACCTCTCTTTAATTCCAGGAAATAGTGTCTGTAGATCTCATTACCTTCTCCTCAACTAACCTCCATCATGAAGTCTGTTACTTCACTTGTGACAAAACCTAGTAACTTCCATACTTCCCATTTGTTCCCACTTTTCACGTAAGTGGTAACTGATGACCACTTCCTACAATCTTCAGAATAGGAAGCTGTGATATACCTCACCTAATCCAACTATTAATAATATCTTCTAATACTTTCACTACATTCCTAGTAGGATGGTTGTGATCACCTCCATTACTTGTCCATTGCAACAATGGTGACTAACTATCTCCTGTTTCCCCATCTAGCAGTGTTTGTAACTATTCTCAACCCAGCATGTGGTGATCTCCTCAGTACCTTCTCTGAACACTGGTAAGTGCTATTAACCTGCCTCCCTCCCCACAAGTAAGGGCAATGACTGATAATGCACCCTAAACTCCATATTACACATTTGCATTTTAAAGCCTCCACTATCCGCTCTGTAGTACCTACATGTCCATTATCCCATTAAGAGTATCTGCGAGCCCTCCATTAAATCCGGGTAGTATTTGCTTTTCCCCATTGGTTTCCACTAACATTATGCTGATTCCCCATCATCCATATTGCTTCATGAGGCTGCTGTATGGCTACTGCCAAGTTCTCCAGCATTACTTCTCCACATCCCCACTGTTTACATGGACAGGAAACCTGGAAGAGGGAGAAGAGATGAGGATGAGGTCCTCGCCTCATACGCCCCTCTGGAGAATTAGTGACCCAGAGTGGGCTGGGGAAGATCTAATAGGCCCAGGAGACCACAAGCTGAGATTCCCATTACAACCAGAAAAGAGAAGGCTGTGGATGTGGATTCAAATCCTGGTGCCAGCACTGATCTGCTGAGGGATTCTGGGCCAGTTCAGCAAACTTTCTCCCTGGGCCTCAATTGCATCACCTGTAAAATGGAATTCTGGAGAATGAAATGACTTAACCAAGGCTGAATAAGGGAACAGAGCCAGTGGAGACCAATGAGGGTATCCTGTTGTGGTTAATAACATTACTATTTATAAATGGACACAAGCATTTGACCAATATATGTATGACTGTGCCCAAACCTCACAGTGGGAAACAGGTTTTTTTTGGTCAATTAATTTCAATTATTTCTCTTTTATATGTGTTATGATATTATGAGATAATTTTAAAGTCAGATTTATTGAGGTATTATGTAGAATAGTGTTCATCCTTTTTAGTATAGAATTCTGGGGTTTTGACAAATGACAATTATGTAATCAATACCACAAGACAGAGAACATTTTGTTCACTCCCCAAAATTCCTTTCTATCCCTTTTTAGGCAGTCTCCCTACTTCCAGCCTCTTGCAATCACTAATTTGGTCTGTTTCTTGTCCCTATAGTTTTGCCTTTTCCCACAGTTTTATAGAAACATATGTGTATCTGTATGTACATATGTATGCACCCTTTTGAGTCTGACATCTTTCATTTTGTGATATATTTGAGATTCATCCACATGGTTGTATGAAACAGATAAAAATAAGGTGATGGAAAGATGCTCAACATCATTAGGAAAATGCAAATTAAGACCTTGATGAGTTACTACTACACACTTAGAATGGCTTAAAATAATTTTTTCTTAAAATAGTACCAAAAGTTGTCAAGGATGCAGAACAGTGGACAGTTACGTGTTATTGTTGGGAAGATAAAATGATATATCCACTCTGGAACAAAAATTTGGCAGGTTCTTATAAAACTAACCATATACTGTCACCCACCCAGCAATCCCACTCCTCAGTCTTTAACCTAGAGAAATGAAAAATTATGTATCAACTCAAATGCTGACAGAAACTATATTCACTTGCCAAAAGATTGGGAACAACCCAAATGCAGTGGGTGAATAATTCAACAAATTGTAGGACATCTATACAATGAGATACTACTTACACAGAGAAAGGGGTGATTTATTGACACAAGCTACAATATGGATGAATCTCAAAAAAGTGTTGTTTTACCATGATAATTTAAATTATATTTGATAAAAGATTATTAGATATTCTAAATATCTATAAATAGGTTTGTATAATTTTATATGTGCATATTACTACATATTATAGTAATGTATATTTACAATATATAGCATATTATATTTATTGTATATTAAAATGTTTATTTATATAACGTGTCTGATTATTGACTTATGTAACTTTTATATCAGACTTTCACACAACACTTCAGTTATTTATATCTTTACATGTTTACATTTGATGTTTATCGTGTAAAGTTATAACCATACTAAAAAGGGGCACGTGGTCTGGAGAGCCTGCAGTCGCAGCTGGTCAGCGTTTTTATTATTTGTCAGCAGCTCGCCTTTGGCTGCTCCTGACACCAAGGAAGCTTTATTCCACTCTGGGCCTTTGCTCCGCTGTGTTCTCTGAGAGCCCTCTGCTCCCCAGCGCCCGTGCTGCCGCTCGCTGCCCTCGCTGTTCTTTGCAGAAGCCCCGGCACCGCCGTCTCCACCCATTATATGTGGAGCAACACACTTCTTGGGATCAGTTCCTACTTTGTACTGTGTCTGTGTTGCAGGCACCACTATCTGACCTGATATTAAATGTTTCTGGTTTTGGTTTATCGTCCCCCCCCTCCCCGCGGGACTGTCAACCCCATGATGCCCAGACTTTGTCTTCTTCCTGCTGTCTTCAGGGCACCCAGCACAGCACTAGCACAAAGTAGACACTCAGTGGGAGTTTGTTAAGTGGAAGAATGAATGACAGTAATAGCATCAAGGCTGACCAAGCGCCCCACACCGAGTGAGCTCCACTCTGGGGGCAGGGGGTGAGGGAGGGAGGGAGGGCTGGTCATAGTCCCCTAATTCAAGACTCAGTGCCCCTCCCCACACTTCAGCACACCTAAGCCCTAATCCTTTCTCATCCAACCACGCCATCCTTCCTATCCTTCTCCAGTGTCCACAGAGTCAATGCTGGCGCCTCACTCAGTCTCTTGGTTGCTGTGGGCAGGCTGCGTAGTGGGGAGGGACGATAGTGGGGAACCAACCGGCAGGGGACCATTCTGTCAGCATCCACCCCGGCACTTCTGTATCCCGTCATTCCGTGTGGTCTGCCCTCCATGAGGTCTACCTCCCCCACCAGAGGAACCACCAGTGGGTATGAAACCCTGAGGACAAGAGGAATGTGGCAGGGCTGAGGATTCCCAGCCCCAAGCACTTTGCTGGACAATAAATATGACACAAAGTGGCAGGTGTTGACACTATGGTAAGGTCGGGTTAAAACCATGATTGTTGGGTACCTGGGTGGCTCAGTCAGTTGAACATCTGACTTCATCTCAGGTCATGATCTCACGGTTTGTGGGTTCGAGCCCCACGTCGGGCTCCGTGCTGACAGCTCAGAGCCTGGAGTCTGCTTCCGATTCTGTGTCTCCCTCTCTCTCTGTCCCTCCCTCACTCATGCTCTGTTTCTGTCTCAATAATAAATAAAACATTAAAAAAAAAAAAAGACATGATTGTTAAGGTGCCTGGCTCAGTCAGTTAACTGTCCAACTTCAGCTCAGGTCATGATCTCACGGTTTGTTGGTTCGAGCTCTGCGTCGGGCTCCGTGCTGACAGCTCAGAGCCTGGAGCCTGCTTCAGATTCTGTGTCTCCCTCTCTCTCTGCTCCTCCTCTGCTCGCACTGTGTCTCTGTCTCTCAAGAATGAATAAACATTAAAAAAAAAAGCCACAATTGTCATGGGCACTTGCCCTACTTACAGGATAGGCTGAGCTCTCCACCCTCAGCTATTAATTGGGACTATTGGTGCTGGTGTGACTGTTAATCTAAATTATACCCTATCCCTCCCCCCCCCCCACTTCCTATGCCATACATCATACCGTACCATAAACATACCATACACTTGTTAAACATTTTACTTAATTTCATAATTATTGTATAGAAGCATAATTAATTTAGAACAAAATCTCTGTCATTATTTGTGCTATGCCTGTCGTTATTAAGATACCATGTCTAATACCAACTCTGATGCTATACAGTCCTGTATCCCTTCTGCCACCTTCAGGTCAGTGGTGTTCGCACTATATTAATACAATGATAGTGCCACCTGTAGAGGTTACTTTTCCCCCCTCTGTGAAATGAGCTCTATTACTCCTTAAGTGATATTATAATTGTACTATTTTAATCTTTATTATAATTTAACAGCATTGCTGTTAAAACAAAAACTGGTGTTTCCATCTGTGAAACGGGACAATGTAAGCACCACTTTAATACAATCATTTGAATTACATGAAGGTTATGGCTACATTTGGGGTGCTTGGGTGGCTTGGTTGTTAGAGCATGTGACTCTTGATCTTGGGGTCATGAGTTCCAGCTGCATGGTGGGCATAGGAATTACTTTTTATGACAATGATCAGTGTCAATTCTGAGAATCTGTGATGTGTTCCATTACACTCTGGAAAATGGCATATTTATAATGCATCCCTGACTATATTATTAACTGCTGTAACAAGCTACTCAAAACTTAATGACTTAAAGCAACAATAAACATTTCTTCTCTCAGTTTCTGAGGGCCAGAAATTTGGGAACAGCTTAGCTAGGTGATTCTGGCTTTGGAACTCTCAAGAGGTTAAGTCAAGAGGTTTGCCAGAGTTGCAGTCATCTGAAAGCTGACTGGGACTTGTGGGATCTGATTCCAGGCCAGCTCATATGATCCTGGCAGGCCTTCCCTCCATGCGGGCCCCACATTGGGCTTCTTGAGGGTATTCACAAACATGGTGACTGGATTTGTTACATTGGTCAATCCTATTCACTGTGGAAGATGTTTGAATGCCAGGAAGCAAGATTCATTAAGGGAAATCTTGAAAACTAGCTACCACACAAACGTGATTATTTGCATTTATATTAATATTGTTGCAACTGATACTACTATCAGGAATGATGAATCTAGGGCCATACCACCGTGAACGTGCCCGGTGTTATCTGATCTCAGAAGCTAAGCAGGGTCGGGCCTGGTTAGTACTTGGGTGGGAGCAATGATGACAGTCTTATGAACCAGAGGGAAATAGGCCACATATTACAAGGTCTCTGTGAGGTTTAAATGAGAGAACCCAGTACACAGTACTAATAGTGATTGGCCATGATGATGATTTATTGAGTGAGTGCACCAGTCCCTGTTCTAGGCACTTTATATCATAAATCTATCCACACAACAATGCTTAAGATGGGTTCATTATTCTCACTTCATGGATGAAGAATGTGAGTCGTAGAGAAGTAAAGGAACTTGTTCAAGGTAAAAAGCTAGTAAATAGCATAGGGGAGTTCAAACCCAAACCAGCTGGCTACAAGATCCATTATATTAATCCCCTTGCAATGCTGCCCCTTAAAAGTCATTATTAGGGGCGCCTGGGTGGCTCAGTCGGTTAAGCGTCTGGCTTCCAGCTTCGGCTCAGGTCATGATCTCACGGTTCATGGGTTCGAGCCCACGTCGGGCTCTGTGCTGACAGCTCAGAGTCTGGAGCCTGCTTCAGATTCTGTGTGTCCCTCTCTCTCTGACCCTCCCCTGCTTGTGCTGTCTCTCTCTGTCTCTCATAAATAAATAAAAAACATTAAAAAACGTCATCATTGGTATAATCTCTTGCAGTCTGAATTAGAGTATATACAAGTATAGTCTAGTTCTAGCATGGTTGTAATACTTCTTTCTGAATAGGCCGGTTATTCCTATACCCCCACCGCACCCCATAGAAATCGTACATTATTAACATCATCATTATTATCTTAATATTATAAGTAATGCCTACTGTAAGTGATGAACACTTCTTTATATAGTTTGGCTTCACTTCTTCATTTATTTTCACCTGCATGTCCTTCCCTAAGACTCATATCAGCACTTAGTGACTCATGAAGACAATGGAAAGAATAGTTCCGTGGGGTCCTATCTAATCAAAAAGTCCCCTCTGTCCAGTTCAGTCTCCCATAACAAAATACCATGGACTGAGTGGGTGGCTTAAACAACAAAAGTTTATTTTCTCGCAGTTCTGAAGCGTGGAAGGTCCAAAATCAAGGTGAGAGCTTTGATAGGTTCTGATGAGGGTTCACTTCCTGATTAGCTACCTTCTTGCTGTGTCCTTAGATGGCTTTTCCTTGGTGCATGTGCATGAAGAAAGAATGATCTTGCCTCTTCCTCTTCTTATAAGGCTACCAATCCTATTGGCTTAGAACCTTATTCTTATGACCTCATTGAGCCATAATGGCCTCCTAAAATCCCTATGTCCAAAAATAGGGGCACCTGGGTGGCTTAGTCAGTTAAGTGTCTGACTCTTGATTTTCAGCTCGAGTCATGATCTCACAGTTCTTGAGATTGAGCCCCACTTTCTCTCCCTCTGCTCCTCCCTACTCACATTCTGTCTCTCTCAAAATTAAAAAAAAAACAAACTCCAGTCACATTGCAAGTTAGGGCGTCAACATATGAATTTTAGAGGGACATAGTTCAGGCTATAACACCCTCCAAAGGACACTTCTTTTCTTTGAAATCTGTGGTGTTAACTATAACCATCAGGTGTTGGACAGTATTTCAGATGGTACAGCTTTAGCATCAGAAAGGTTGGTGTTGTGGGGTGCCTGGGTGGCTTAGTTGGTTGGATGTCTGACTTTGGCTCAGGTCATGATCTTACAATTTACGAGTTTGAGCCCCACGTCAGGCTCTGTGCTGACAGCTCAGAGCCTGGAGCCTATATCAGATTCTGTATCTCTCTCTCTCTCTCTCTGCCCTTCCCAGGTTCATTTTCTCTCCCTCTCCCTCTCTCTCTCTCTCTCTCTCTCTCAAAAATAAACAAACATTAAAAAATTTTTAAAAGTCTGGTGTTGCTCTTGACTCAGGAAACCCCTGTATTTCCCACTTTGTATGTCTCAGTTCCCATTGGGAGAAATCCTCATTCCAAGTGCAGAATAAATGCTCCTCTTGGCCAAGGAGATTCCACAAAATCACTTATTCTTCTGAAGTATCATTCAAAACCAGGAGAAACAGCTTTATTTTTTTTATTTTTTATTTTATTTTTTAATGTTTTATTTATTTTTGATACAGAGAGAGACAGAGCATGAGAAGGGGAGGGGCAGAGAGAAGGCGACACAGAACTGGAAGCAGGCTTCAGGCTCTGAGCTAGCTGTCAGCACAGAGCCCGACGCGGGGCTCGAACCCACGAACGTGAGATCTGACCTAAGCTGAAGTCGGAGGCTTAACCGACTGAGCCACCCAGGCGCCCC
>PJEM01010915.1:6922-58474 GCA_004023845.1 Helogale parvula
ACGCCCCCAATCTGCCTTCAGCAAGGCTGGGAGGCGGAGAATTAACACTGAATGGTATTGATCTTATGCATCTAGGCCTTCTGGTCATCTCAGCATGACTGTCGCCAACTTCCAGATGCAAATCTTGTTTACTGCTCACTCTGCTGAGTGAATAATCCTTGCCTTGAGGCAGACAGAAACATGGCAGTCCCCGACAGGGGGGACTGGTCAGATGCTATTGTAAACTCTAATCTTTAACTTTAATTTCCAGTAGTTTATTGCAAGTACGGGGGAAAATGATTGATACTTGTATATGGACACTGAATCCTGCAATCAGATGAACTCGTGAGTATATACAGCCTTTTTGTACAGTCCATAGGATTTCTTACACAGACATTTATGTCACCTGATTATAGAAGAGTTTCACCTCATCACTTCCAACATTTCCAAATGCGGTAACTTTTACCTTTTGTTTTAGTATTTTTTTGGTTTTGGAGTTTTGTTTTGCTTTTCCGCTCACTACAGTGGCTAAACGATGCAGAAGCGGCAAAAGAGAGCATTCTTGTCTTACGACTAATCTTAGGCAGAAAACATTTATTATTCTACCGCTAGACACAAGTATCATTTTTTGTTTGGTTGAGCTGTTTTTCCATGTATCAGGTTTTTCTTTATCGGTTTGAGGGGGAGTCCTCTCATTCCTAGTGTGCTGAGACTTTCATCAATTGCTTTTGTAATAATAAAAAAGTTTGGCATGTACTGAGGTGACCGTGTGTTTTTCTTTTACAGTGTTCCAACAGGATAAATTACATCTATTAATTTTTGAAATATTAAGCCCACTTTGAATTCCTGGAACAAGCGCTACTTTGCTGCGAGGTGTGAGACCTGTGCGTGCGGCTCGGTTCAGGCTGCCAAACGTGCGCTCACGGTGCCCGCACCACTCATGACGGGACTGGTGTGCGGCGCCATCGAGACCCGGCCCTTGTGCCCCCTCCGGCCGCACGCCCACCACACCTGGCCCTTAAGCTGTGTGGGCTGAACTACCTGGGGCCATGTATATGTGATTTCTTTAATATAAATACAGCACAGGGCTGTAAGTGTATTTTCTTTATGATTTTCTTAGTAACATTTTCTTTTCTCCAGCTTGCTTTACCGTAAGAATACACGATATATGACACATGACCTACAAAATACGTGGTTTCTGGTCAACAGTGGGCTATCAAGTTTTGGGGGGTCCAAGTTATATCTGGGTTTTTGAGTGCACGGGGTCAGCGCCCCTAATGCCTGTGTCGTTGAGGGGTCAGCTGTGCTTATGACATCTGTGCCAGGTTTTGTTGCCAGCATAATATATATTATAATATACATATTATATGTTACATATATAATAATAACTGGCCTCATAGAACAAGTTCAAAAATATTTCCTCCTCTCCAATTTCCTGTGAGAATTATTGTAGAACTGCTATTTCTTCTTCCTTGAATCTTTGGTAGAATTTGAATATGAAGCCATCTGGATGAGAAATTTACTTTTTTTTACAGCTCTCCAGTTTATATTCTTAAATGAGATTTGGTTGTTTTGACTTTCAAGATCTTTCTCCACTTCATTCAAGTGGTAAAGTGTATTGGAAGAAATTGTTTTATAATATTCCCTTCCCATTCTGTTAATACCTGCAGGATCCAGAGTGATGCAATCTTTCTCATTCCTGATATTAAACATGTCTGTCTTCTCTTTCTTGTCCTAAACAATCTGGCAACAATTTACAGTTTTATTGATTTTCTTGGGTTCATTTAAATTGTTCTACTGTGAGTTTTTTTTTAAATACATTGATTTTTCTCAACTTGTTACTTCCTTTTTCTACTTACTTTTTATTTAAAGTTTATTTATGTTGAAGAAGGGTGATGGGGGCAGAAAGAGAAGAGAGAGAATCCCAGCAGGCTCCACACATAGCATGAAGCCCACTGTGGGGCTTGATCTCAGGACCATGAGATCATGACCTGAGCCACAATCAAGAGTCAGACTCTTAACTGAATGAGCCACCCAGGCGCCTCGGACTCGAAACACTTTAAAATAACTGACACTTGTTTTATGTCTTGGTGCATGGTCTACCTTAGTAAATTTTTGGTATGCTTGAGAAGAATTTGTATCTTGCTGTTGTTTTGTGAAGTGTTCTATAAATATAAATTAAGTAAATTAAATAAAAGTATTATTCAAGTCTTGTATCTCCTCACAGATAATCTATCTACTGTTGTTATCAATGATTTAAACCAAGGCGTTGAAATAATTATCAGTATTTGTGAACATTTCTCCTCATTCTTTCAGTTCTATCAGCTCTTTCTTCATCTATTTTTAAGTACTGTTATTATATGCAATATACTTTTGATGAATCGATACCTCTTATCTTTATGAAGTAGTAATGTTATTTGCTCTGAAATCTACTTTGACTGATGTACTATAGCCACGGCAGCACTGTTGATTTTTTAAATGATTTTTGTGGTAAATATTTTACATACTTTCAACTTTTAACCTATATGTTTTGATATTTAAAATGGTTTCTTCTAGTGAGCACAAACTTGAGTATTTCCTTTTTATGCACTCACACAAACATTGTATTTTAACTGAATTATTTAGACCATTTACATTTAATATGATTATTAATATAATTAAATTAAACCTATCCTCTAACTTGCTTTCTATTCATCCCATCTGTATTCCTTTTTGTCTCTTTTTATGCCTTATTTTGAATTAACCAAAAATTTTTATGATCTATTTTACCTCTTCTGTTTGCTTATTAGCTGCATGTTTTAGTATTTAGTTTTGGTTTTGGTTTCGGTCACTGGGTTTTCAGTACACAGTTCAGTAAAGTCTACCTGCAGATTAAATCATACCCTTTAGTATATAAGACTCAGATGGTAATGTAATTTTATTGCTTGCCTTTCAAACTTTTCCCTATTGCTTTCATGCATCCTGCTCATGTATATTGATCCACATACATTGCCATTATTTTGTTTTACATAAAAAATTATTTTTGTCCAGAGATTAAAAGGATAGGAGAAGATCTTACATGTTTAACAATAGTTACCATGTCCCTTCACCCCTATCTATCTCTTTGTGTAGGCACATGCTGCCAGCTGGTATCATTTTCTACTGTTGAAAGGCCTTCCTTTAAGCTTTTTTTTTTTCCCTTTAAGGTCTGCTAGTAATAAAATTTGTTCGACTTTTATATCCAAAACTGTATTTCACCTTTATTTTGAAAGAGATTTTTTCTTGGTATGGAATTCTAGAATGATACATTTTTTCTTTCAGAACTTTAAAGATATTGCTTCATTGTCGTCCTGATTGCATTGTTGCCAGTGAGAAATCTGTAGTCTTTCTTATCACAGCTCCTTCGTGCATTGTCTTTTTTGTGGGCCACATTTACAATTTCCTCTTTATCACTGCTATGGGGCATTTTATTTTGATATGTCTTAGTAGCGCTATTTTCATGTTTCTTGTAATAATTATCTGCTGAGCTTCTTAATACTCTATGCCTATGATTTTCTCTACATTTGGAAAATTTTGGTAGCAATTTCTTAACATACTTTTTCTGCCCCCCCCCCCATTGTTTCCCTCCCTCCTGTCTTGACAGGCTTGTATATTAGGCTAATATTTATCTATATTTGGCTGCTTGAATTTGTTCTAGAGTTCATGTTCTGCTACTCTATTTTTAAATTTTTGTTTTATTTTCTTTTATTTTAGATGGTTTCAATTGCTGTATTTGAGTCCACTAATCTTTTCTTCTGAAATGCCTAATCTGATGTTGATTCAATCCTAATATATTTTTCAGCTTAGACATTGTATTTTTCATCTTTAGACGATGCTTTTGAATCTTCTTAATACTACCTGTGTCTCTACTTGACTTTTGAACAATTGGAATACAGTTTTAACTGCTTAATATCCTCGTCTGCTAATTCTGACATCTGTGTGTGCCCTGTGCTGGTTTCAAACGATTACTCTCTCTCCTCATTGTGGGTTATATCTTCTTTGCCTCCTTAGTAATTTTTTGTATCAGATGCCAGATATTGTGAATTTTCGTTTGTCAGGTGCTGATAATTTCTGTCCTGCTAAAAATACTCTTGCACTTTGTTCTGGGACAGTATTAAATTCCTCTGAAAGTTTCATCCTTGTAGGCCTTCTTTTAAGGTATGTGACGCAGAACTGGAGTGCTCTGGGTGGAAGTACTCCCCACTGGGGGGCGCACAGCACACCGAGTCTTCTACTCCACGTCCTGTGAAATGAGGTTTTGCTCTCTACTGGGTGGGAACATCCCGTATCCCGAGGACCACTGGCCCCTCTAACTTTCTGGGCATTTTTCACCCAATCTTCAGTAACATCCCTACACGCCTCCAGATATACGCTGTCATTCTTCTGCGTACTATCAATCCTCAGGAGTGACTCCTAATACCTGCACAGTTCTCTCTCCCTCTCCCTCCCTTTCCCGTCTTTCCCTGCTTCCTTCCCTCTCCCTCTCTCTCCCTCTCTTTCTCTCTCATTCTCTATCTGTCTATCTATCCTCTGTCCTCTGATAGTCTATTCTTTGATTTCTAGCTAGTAAACCCTCATCTCATCCCCTCAACCTGGCAAGTCTAACCAGCTCTGCCTAGTCCCTGTCCAAGTGCCACACAACAGACAGTGTTCAGACAGTAAGCTCAGCCAGCCACAGGGTCCCCCGTCTCTTCCCCATATCTCAGGAGTCAGTGCTCTTCACTGAACCTAGAAAACTTCCATTTCATATATTTTGACTGTTTTGGGGGGGACTTTTTTCTTCTTTTTGTCCAGACATAAGGGTTGGTCTAGTTTATGTCATTCCCAGTTCGCAGGAATTGAGAGCCCCTTCTTTTTTAAAAAAATAAATATTTTATTTTAAAACAATCTTAGATGAACAGAAAATTATGAAGATAATACAGAGGCCTCATACACCTCACTCCAAGTTCTCACACTCACAGCCTCATCCTTAGCATGCTACATGTGCCCCTCACTAACGACCCAGTATTGACACATTGTCACTAACTATGTGCTTCATCTAGATTTCCTCAGTCTTCAAACAATGACTTTTTACCGTTCCAGGATCCTATTTAGGATCCATATGCATTTAGGTGTCATCCCTCCTCAGGCTCCTCCCACTCCAGTGATGGTTTCTCAAATTTTCCTTGCTCTTGAGGGCCTCAACGGCTTTGAGTACTCGCAGGTACTTTATGAATTGTCCTTCTATTAGGATCTGTTTGGGATCTTGGATTTTCATAATTAAACTGGGGCTATATGTTTTGGGGAGAAAGTCACCCACAAAGGAAGGTGGCCATTTCTGCCAATTGTATCAAGCATGCACACACTCATGTAGTCTATCACTGATGACATTGACCTTGACCATTCGGCTGAGGCGGTGTTTGTCCAATCCCTGCACTGTAAAGTTATTCCGTTTTCCCCTTCCCACACCATAATCTTTAGCAGGAGGTCGCTGCACGCAGCCCACACTTTGGGGGGGGGGGGCACTGCACTTCACCTCCACGAGGGCGAAGTAGCTACAGATATTATCTTGAATTCTATCATGGAGCTCTGTCTCTTCTCCCACTGCTTAGTTACTGATGCAGTTACTTATATTGGCATAGATTCGTGGGTATTTAATGCAGCACTGTTTTATTGTTCAAAAGGTACCAGCGTGTCCCGTGGAAGCTCATTCAGTTGGTTCCTATGTCTCTGTGACACAGGGTGTGGGGAGTGTGCGTGTTAGCACTTCCTTACTTTCTGTGGCCACAAAGTGCCGCCGGCTCATCTTGTATATTCTGTGCCACAGTTCAGGACTCAGCCACCTCTCCAAGAAGCCTGTTCCTTTTATCGGAGAACAGATAATAAACAAAGATCTAGGCTTCAGGTGTGCCACTCCTCCTGAATCGTCCTCGCTCCTGGGCCCTCTCAGCTGATGGAAGGCTGACCCGTTTACATGGACACATCTGAGATGCCTCCACACGTAACCGCCCGTGTCTGCACTACACCAAGCACTAGTTTCTACTGTGTCTCCACCTCAGACTGATTCCCACATGGACCGTCCTCGCCTCCTGCATCTGCAAACTCCCGCTCCAGAAGAAATGTGGCTTCCACTATCTGCCAACCATCTAACTAGTTGTTAAACTCTAGCACATACGTGTCACCCTATGGTGACAACCGTCTCCGCTAGAGGACAGTGCAGCACAGACTACTTGTTTCCGAGTTACTCAGGACCCCTCCTCCTTCCCTCCCTCTCTCATGAGATTCCCTTCACACATTTGCGACACATTGCTTCCATTTTTGGAATGAGCGCTGTCATTGACAGTTTGTTCTTTGAGCACATGGAGGACGGCGTTCCGTTGTCTTCTGGCTAATGTGCTGCCTCCGTCTCTGTAACCACCGTTCTTCCGCATGCATGCGTCTCTGGCCTCTGGCTGCTCCCAAGACTGTCCCCTACCAGTCGAGCAGCAGCTAGGTAATGATGTGGCAGCTTCCGGGCACTCCCTGTTTCCTGCTTCTGAGCTCCTCTCATTGGTGGGTTTATACTTTCTGTCAAATGTTGAAAACCTGTGGCCATGATTTTTTAAATATTTTGTGACCCCCCCATCATCATCATCGTGAATGCATTTTAAGCTACGTGGTATCTTTTGCAGCTTAGTGATCCTTTTTTCCTGTAAAACAAACTTCCTGTCACCTCTTTCGAGTACACTCAGTTTTTCCTCCATTCTCTCATTCTCTCTTGTTACTGCCGGGCCGTTAGCTCTTCCCATCTACTCTTCTACCTGAGGGGCTGTGCTGCTATGTCTGCGCTTCTGCTGGAGACTTTCATTTCGTGACACACATCTCAGCCAGCGAGGGGAGTGAGCCACCTGTCCTCCGGCAGTTTCCTGAACTTCGGGCAGGTTTGAAATTGCTGGAAGTGCAGATTCCGGGCACTCCTTGCTTCCCGTGGGCACTGCTGTTCCTGGAGCGTCAGGTGGGGACGCAGCCCAGCACTCGGGAGCCCCTCTGTGCCCCTCGGGCACACCCCCACTTCTCTCTGTCACCTGGCCCACAAGTCGTAGCCACGTGAGCTCCAGGCAGCCACACCCAAGCTGCCGCCTTTTGCAGACACTGACCAGCTGACACCAATCCTGACAACCTGCGTTCCTCTCTCGGCTGACCCTCACAGCGGACTTGTTGCAGTTGCATTGATTGGGGTGGAGTAAGCAATGTGAATAAATAAGCAGCTTAAGGGTATAATTTTCGTGTCAATTAGAAGGTAAAAATTGATGCTCCACTTCCCTAGGCGGGCGTTAAAACTTGCCAGAAACTAAAGAGGCTTTACGCAGTCCCTCGGCATGGTGACAGGGCGCCACAGGGGACAAGGAGACATGTTAAATGTGCTGGTTGTTGCCACGGCAGTGGTCAGTGCACGAAATGAAAGTCACCACATCGTTAGGACAATGGTGTTCGCAACAGGCTCTGCACGCACAGCGTTAACGAAGATGTGTCCTCTCTCTGGCTGTAACGGTGGTCGGCTACCACCGCCAACCCGCCGCCGGGACCAGGCTCTGTCTTTCTTGTGTCCGGAACAGCTTCAGGCTCCTCTGGTTTGGGGCGGCTCAGGGAGCCGGGACGCGGGCCTCCCAGACTTTGCTCATTATTAACATTTGTGGTCAAAATCATCTAAACACCAAAGTGGATGTAATTCAGTTATAACTTAGGTTGATGTTTGGAAGGTCATTCAGATTTTTAATTTACCCTATTTAATGGACACAAACTGTCATCACACTGACGGCACAGACCTTATAGGAACCATCAACTTCGTTTTGATGCCTGCTGTCTCTGCTACACCACATAACACACACCGCAGAACTCGGTGCCCGAAGCAAAACACACTCGCCCCTTATGGTTCTGTGATCTGGCCGGACTGTTCTGCTGTCCCCTCAGGCCGCCACAGGGGGCTCCTTCCCACTGGTGGGGCAGAGTCCCTCTCCTCGTGGCCCTTTGCCCCTGGAGGCTGGCGGGGATCACGGTCGTGCAGTCTCGGGGCCACACCGAAGGCAGGCAAGCCCACGCACAGGGCTCACCTGCACCTGCTCCCGTGGGGTTTGCTGCGGCCTTCTGCCCAAAGCAAGCAAGCGCCACGCCCAGAGTCCGGAGGGGAGGGGACTTGCGGGGCTTGGACCCCGCAGGCCCGTTCACTGGGGGCTAGACTACAACCTTCGTCTGGCCAGGGGGACACCAGAGCCCACCCCCCAAAGTTTCGTCTACCGGGCGAAAGGCGGGCAGCCCCCAATTTTGTGGCCTCACCATGTCTGCACACGTGCCCCCGCCCCAGGGTTGTTCTTTCGCATCCAGAGAAACCAGACGGTGTCCCTGCCCCACGTGCAGAGGGACAGCCAGCGCCCTGAGCCTTCCTGGCCACGGTTATCAGGTGAGCGAGTAATTGCCGAAAGCCAGGCCAGCAAAGCAAAATCTTGCTTTTAAGGAGCATATTTCGAACAGGAAAAGAGATATTAATTTTAAAAGCTAGAATTTGTTTCAAAATTAGCCATGTTTCTCTGAAAAACTATGAAAGCGATATTCTAACTTCACCCTGAGGAGAAGAGCACCTTCTCACACTCGGCGTGCTCTCTCTCCGAGGGGTCAGAACTTGCGGAAACCATCGATTCTCCTGCTCCACACGGAAAATCAGTAGGAAGGTGTTAAAATACATCTTATAGAGACTTAACCTGGGCTCAGGAGCCAGCCACCAAAGATTATGCGCACCTGTATTTTATGAAATACAATATAGTTTTATGTACTTAAAATTAAGAATAACTTGAAGAATTTTTTGAATTGCGAAGTCATGATCAAGAATGTGCCGATGTGCTCTCACGCGCAGGTGCGGGCAGACGGAGCTGAGCTGCAGAGGTGAAGGTTCTCGGGCACCTGCGGCAGCCCCGCACGGCGGCAGGTGGCCAAGCTGTGACCGGCTCAGCTGGGCCGCGCAGGTGGGGCCATGCAGACCCAGCATGGACGCTCGGGGACCAAGGCTGCAGGCTGTCCAAGGACATCGCGGGAGAGAGCAGCGGCGGTAAGGGAGGGCTTGGGACGGGGCAAAGCGAGCGGGCGGTGGGCAGGGTGCTGGGCGCCTTTGCCGGGCTGTGCCCCGCCCCCCACTGGCCAGGGTCCGAACCTTCCCAGAGGCTAGAGGACGGGTCCGGGCTTGGGGGACAGCGTCCTTATTACAGCCACAGCTCAGGGGGCAGAGGAGAGCATCTGAGCCTGGGGCCGTTGGGATGGAAGCGGTCACGACCTCATATGGGAAGGCCCCGCCCAAGATGCATCTGCGGCCCAGAGATTTCCAATTAGCGAGCGGGTCCTGTCCTCTCTGCTCCTCGGTCTGCTTCTGCCTGCGGCCCTGCCCCCACCACCCCCCACAGGCTGGACGTCCCGGGGCCCCGCCCTCGCTGCAGCCAGCACCCCACCCCGGAGAGGCCGTCTAGGGCACCATCTACCACGGCCCGAAACAAGCCGCCCCGTGGCAGAATCCTCCCCCTCCCTCCCCCACCCCGCGCCCCGCGCCCCGCGCCCCACCCCGCATCACCTGCCGCATCCAGGCGCCCCGCAGTGGGGGGAGCAGAGAGGCGGGGTCTGATCCCACCAGCCAGGGGCCTCCTCCGCGCCTCTCCGGCCCTCGGTCACCTTTTCCCAAGGACACACTGAGGCGACGAGAGCGAGCCTTCCGCTCACCAACAGGTTTCCCAGCCGGGCAGCACGTGCGCCGAAAGGGCGCGACCAAGGCGACTTCCGCTCACTCACCGGTGAAGGGGGCGTGGCTAAGGTGACTTCCGCTCACCCATGGGTGAAGGGGCGTGGCCGAGGTGACCTCCGCTCACGCTTGGTTCACTGAGTCCCAAACCCGGAAGGGTGTTTGTGCGAATTCCCGACCTAACGGGGGGGGGGGGGGGGGGGGGGGGGGGGGGGGGGGGGGGGGGGGGGGGGGGGGGCAGGAAAGGGAGCCGCAGGCCGTGGCCTCTGCTCCGCCGCTCCCGCCGCACACAGCAAAGTCGCGGGGACTCACGCCGTCCCACAGCCACACCGTGAGGTGCGTGACATCACGGTCCCCGTTCTGCAGCCTGAGGAGCTGGGACAGAGGTTGGATAGGCAGCTGGCTGCCTGGCGGCTGAGACCTGACCGGGTGTGGCCTTGACCTCCCCGCCTCGCTGAAGCCAGTGTCGGGAAGGCCGTGGGTGATGAGAGTCCACACCGCCCGGCCTGAGCCTCAGCGTGTCGTATCTGGAGGCCGCCAGCCGAGGGTCCAGCGGGCAGAGCGGGAAGAGGCGACGGCCTGAGCTCCCAACACTCTGGATCTGCCCGTTAAGGCCTGTTTTCTGGAACGTTCCGGAACATACAGCTTCCTCTCAGACTAGTTAGTGGCTGACAAGTGAGGCCCACGTCAGGGTGGGGCAGGCTGGTCGGACCCCCATGGCGGTAAGAGCGGCTTACCCTGGGGTCCCTAGCGATCCGAGGGTACCCCGCGGACACGCGCCGCTCTCTCCGGACACGCCAGAGGGGTTGGTTACGGTCAAATCGCGGTCCAGCAAACAAAAGGGGGTCTAACCCTGCTCCCAGGGAAAATACCCAGTTGTAAACACTCAGTGCTTACTCAGCAGGTATAATTAGCCAAGTGACAGGCTAGGGACTTTGAGAGGCAAGGACAGAGCAAGAGCCTGGGGTAGATGGTCAGAAGCCAGCCGGGTGAGGGGCCCAGGGGCCCAGGAGTCGGTCCCGCGCAGCGGGCATGGCCTCACCCTGGCGTGGCCTCACCCCGTCTTTGCACACCGGCCGCGGACGCACTCGCAGCCTCGGCCGCCGCGTGACAGGTCGGGTCCTGGGAGATGAATGGGGGCGGTTGTGGCAGCTGACCCTGGGACAGCCCCCGGGTCTGAGCGGTGCGGCATCTCCAGTTCTGGGTCCTAACAAGATGACCCCGGGGCACCCGTGCGGAGGCCATCAATCATGGGCGGGTAACAGGAGGGAGCCTGGGGACTCCCCAAAGTCGGCCTGTGGGGGTCAGGTGGCTGCAGCAGGACGCTGGTGCAGAGTAGGGTGAGGTGTGACGCAGCCCGTTTCTGACTCAGGCTTTCTTCCCGCCGGCAGCACTCCGCGAGCACCGGAGAGCAGTGTCGACTGATGCCTCTGCTCAAGGGGGGGCTTTCTCCCGGCACCCCCAAGACCTGAGCAGATGACGTCACCTCCCCATGAAGTGTGTTCACGGGCCTTCCCACAGCCGGGCCACAGTGGCCTGGAGTCCAAGGGACGCTCGACGTGGCTCTGAGTGCTTCCCACAGCTGGACCGGCTCATGAAGGCCACAGCCAGCGGGCGTGCGCTGCCGCGACGGTGACACTGCCTACAGAAACTTTCTAGAAAATAAAGATGGTCAATAGTTGAAATAGAGGACCACAGCATCACTTACTTGTCCAAGAGAGCGTCTTAAATGAAATTGTTGGAACGCAAAAGAGTTAATGAGACGAGAGCTCAAGGAGAAAAAGAAACCCTTTGTTCAAACAGGCCTCCCGGGGACGGGCTCCAGCCCCTCGTTAAGCCTCTCCCCTTGGGTGAGCCTGCAGTCCTCCCGCTGGACTGAGCGGCAGAAGGAGCCCCTCGCTGGGGGCTGGGCGGGGTGCTGACCTGGTTGCTAGGGACGCAGAGCGCAGGCGGCCTGGGGTGTCAGGGGCAGACGGAAGAGCTCAGGACAACGTTTCCAGCCTTCGCTACGTCCAGACCTGTGTTTCATTGACACCTTTATTGACAGAATTACAAATGCAGGTGCAAGAAGCTCCCAGAGCGGGCTGCGTCCACTGTGCCCTGCTCCCTGCTATGAACTTGGAAGTAAACGATCATTATCTGGGACTCCCCCAAGTTTTGTTACGAGGTGAGTCCTCACCTCCAAAACCATCGACGGCACAGAGCAGCAGCCTCTGGACCGGGGCCCCCAGGAGGACTGTGGCAAACCCACGGAGTCAGACCACAGGGAATGTGGCGCCCACCTGTGTCCAGCGTGGCAGCCACAGGCAGGCGGGGAGCAGGCAGCACCTTGTCAGCAGCGCTGAGTTGGAGCACCAAGGCCCTCGGGAGCACCCAGTCCTGAGTCACACGCCGCATCCCCGGGAGCCGTCTCACAGGGGGCGTGGCCACGCTCCTCTGGCCAGCACTTCCCCACATCCCTTGTCAGGACGGCAGTGAGCCCCTGGCCCCCACCTGCCCCGGAAGGCCTGAACTCCTGTCCACTCACCATATATCGACCCCTCATTCCAAGAGTGGGACCCTTAGCGCTCGGCCCCCAGGGCTTGGGCCACTTCATCCTGAAGATAACTGAGAAGTTACAACAACAGAACGAAATAGAAGCATGAAATGGCTCTGGGTCCTGTCCCTTGCTGCCTTTGATTACTTGATGTTTCTTAGAAGGAAAATATAAAGAAATGTATGGGAGACCTTTTTTGGTGTCTTCACATTCTGAGGGACAGAAAGAATGAACAGAAAACAATCACTTACCCAAGATGAGCGCCAGAGAGGGACTCCCGTCCCCCGGAATGCCAGGGAAGGTCTCTGACCGCCGCATGTGCTGGAGGTTTCTGCCCGGAGCTGCTGGAGCCGGGGTCACCCCACACCACAGTGCCGGGCTGAGGACCACCGTAGCCCGTGTTCTTGTTACTAATTCAAGCGTGTTAAGCCATGAAACAATACTGTACTGGAATTGCAATTTGTGGCAGTTTGGTTTGCACGCAAGTGTCCCCAAGTTCACAATGTTAGTTGTGACTTTTGCGCATCCACTACGTGGCGTGGGTCCCCCACCCAGAGCTTCCCTTGAGCCCCTCGCAGTCCGCTCCCCTCCCCCAGCCAGCCCAAGGAAGCCGTCGACCTATGGACGTTCCACACAGAACGCTGCGTCTTCCGGACTTGGATGCGCGATCTTCTGTGGCCGCCTTCACTGGACGTAATGGTCTGGAGACCCGCCCGCTCTCCTGGCTGCGTGATGGTCCCTTCCTTTTTATCGCACAGCAGCCTTTCACTGCATGTCCCCACCACCTGTGTCTGTTTCTCTCTTGGACATGGGACTTGTTTCCCGGTTTGATGATCACAGCTGAAGTTTTAGGAAGATTCGTGCATCAGGCTTTGTGAGGACCTGTGGGTTGGTTTTTTGGTTTTTGAATTTTGTTTTGTTTTTTTTTTTTTTTGCTTTTAGGGAAGTCTGTACGGTAGAATCACTACACCATCTGGTGAGCGCGCGCTTAGCCACGAACGGAGCCCCTAAACTGTTCTGATAGCAGTTGGATCGCCTCTGGCCACGCCAGGAGCATGCCGCTGCGGGCTGCCCTGTGCCCTCACAGACACCCGTGTCCCAGGGACTTTCCTGTGTGACGCCTCACTGGGTGTCTGGTGGGATCTCATTATTGCTTTGATTTACACCCTGAAAGGCTGATGATCTCACCCTGTGTACACAGCTGGGCATTCACGCAGCTTCCGTAAGATGCTTCTGCAAACATGTGTCCGTTTTCCTGGGTTTTGTTTTTGTCATCTTGTGGAGTTTTAAGAATTTCCAGTTGATGTCCAGCGTGTCAGACACAGTCTGCGTGGCTCAGCCCTCCCGCACCTACTGAGACCGGTTCCGGTCTCTCGTGGTGAACGCCCCTCGGGAACACACACCCCTCGGTGGCAGGGAGGAAGGCCGTGTGTCAGGGGGACAGGGTCTGCTAACGGTGCATTCGGGGGTCCATGTCCCTACTGATTTCCTGCCCCCGTGGTCCTCTAATTGCTGAGATAAAGGGGCCAGAATTCCCACATTCAAACTTGGCCCATCTGTCTCTCCCTCAGGTCCGTCGGCTGGAGCTGCGGGGACGTGTGTGCGCGTCTTAGCCGACCCCTTTATCATTGTGTGGTGCCGGCCTCGTCATCCTGGTGTTACTGTCGCCACACCACCTACCTTAAAATTAGTGTTTTCAGGGGCACCTGGGAGGCTCAGTCAGTTAAGTGTCATGATCTCACAGTCTGAGGGTTCGAGCCCCACATCGGGTTCTGTGCTGACCGCTCAGAGCCTGCCTCCGATTCTGCATCTCCTTCTCTCTCTGCCCCTCCCTGCTCATGCTCTGACTCTCTCTCTCTCTCAAAAAATTAACATTTAAAAAATTTAAATAAAAAAAACTTTTTAAAATTAATGTTTTCATACTTCGTGTGTCTTTCTGTGGGTGTATTTTTAACTTACCAGTGTCTTTCTATTTAAAATGATGTGTTTCCTGAAAATACCGTAGAGTTAGATCTTGCTTTTTATCTGGGGCAATAATCTTTCCTGGAAGGAGCACGGGGAGGGGGTCCCTGCTGGGGGACTGAGCTCAGGATGGGAGGGGAAGCCGCCACCCAGGGGCCAGCCCAGGGTCACAGGAGCCCCCTCTGCCGCCCGTGTCCCCACACCAGGACTCGGCACTGCTGTCCCCGAGGGGAAGGTGCAGAAGCCTCTCTTGCGCTTTTATTTTTTCTTTCCTCTGTTGTCCTTTTGCAGGAGGGGGGGAAAATCGAAGAAAGAAAAAATGAGCCCTCTCTGGACAACTTTAAAACTCTTCTAGAAAGAGCAAACCCGTGTTCATCTCCAGAGTCCATTGAGCCCGGATGTGTGCGGTGCGAGTGTGCAGCCAGACGGAAGGGGGAGAACCGGCCCCCCGCACAGACCCAGGGGACCCGGGAAGGGGCACCGGTGCTCGGGGGCACCTGCGTGCAGTGACCCCTCCCCGCGCTGCCCCCGGCAAGAAGGCCGGGAGTCCCAGCCTTGGCCGGCACACGTCATGCAGAGCAGGACCGGCCAGCAAGGGGTCCCCCAAGTGGGGCCTGGAATCTCTTGTAGACCTGCCAGTCCCAGAGATCTCTGAGCTCAGCTGGAGACGCAGGGAGCCCGGCAATCCCTCTGGACTCCTGCCGAGGCCAGGACCCCCTGCTGCGAGGCGGGCAGCCGCCCATCTCCCCAGCTGCTTGGCATAGGCAGCAAAATTCGTTAAACCGCAAATCCCAGATAACAGATTTTCTTTTTGAAAAAGAATACGATAATTAAAAATAACATGTCCAAGTGGAAAAGATTTCCACTTGGATAAAAAACGAAACGAGTCCTGCTCAAGTCATGACTATTTTCATGTCTGGCGTTCTCTGCCCACACACGTCCTCTGGTGCCTTGTTGTCAGTTTGCCCGTTGAAACCCTCGCCCTGCGGCGCACCAAGCAGGGCCCTGCCGCACGTGCCAGAGGAAGGCGCACCAGAGACACCGTCACAGGTGCTGGGCAGGGATCTGGGGGCCGCGCGAGGCTCCCCGGACGCTGGGCCTGTGTGCGCACCCCTACCCAGCGGGCCCCAGACGGGGTCGGAAAGATGCTCCCAGGGGCCCCGGTGAGCTCGCACCTGCCCGGGGCCACTCAAATCCACGGACGGACAACCGGAGCGAGATGGACAACGTCCCAGGACGAGCGGGTGGGCGGCTTCTCCTCTCCAGAGAGTCTGGCTCCCGAGCGCTGCCAGTTCCTGGAGGAGCGTGGACGGACCACCGCCAGGTGTGTCAGAGGAGCGGCGCTAAAATCCGCGCTCCGCAGAAGGGAGAAATGCTGCGGAGCGCACGTCGGGAGGGTCTACACTGGAGGACAGCCACACGCGGTCGTAAATGTGCTCTTTGCTTCGCTTTGTTTTTAATTCATGATGTGTTCTAACAGGAGTTTTCCATGCCAGCTCGTGACGGCTTCCAGGCACCAAAACAAGGATGAGCTGGGGGACGAAGAGCTTGAGCGGCGTCTGGACTCAGACCCACGTACGTCTTTCTGGCTGTTTGTGTTCAGATTAGGGCCTCTGTGCAGCTGTCACAGACTCGTTACAGTGGAGAGATCTCTGCGGAGATGCTGTGGTGGAGAGATCTCTGCGGAGATGCTGTGGTGGAGAGATTGCAGCAGAGGTGCTGTGGTGGAGAGATCTCTGCAGAGATATCATGGTGGAGAGATCTCTGCGGAGATGCTGTGGTGGAGAGACCGCAGCAGAGATACTGTGGTGAAGACATCTCTGAAGAGATACCTTGGTGGAGAGATCTCTGCGGAGACACTGTGGTAGAGAGATCGCAGTAGAGAGATTACCGCAGAGAAGCTACAGTGATTAAAGCAGGGACATTCCAGTAGGGACTGGCTTCCCCGTCTGACTGGCTCCCTTCCTCCCAGAAGGGGACCCTTCGCAGCACCACGTCCTCCAGGCTCGTCCATGCTGTCACAAGTATTGTTAGTATTCCTCACTCTGTCTTCTTTGTGGCGGGCAGGCACAGTTGGTTGGTCCCCCGATGCCCTTGGCGGCTCCTCCTTCTGCCCCCCCCCCCCCCCCCGGCCCCATTCAGGAGAAAACTTTAAAGACCCATCACTTCTAGCGGCTACACTTTTCTGTGGTCCTACTTGTAGCCCAGCTGAGGCAGAGGAATGCTTCTGGGGCTTTCCAGATGCCGCCTCTCCTCCTTAGCACAGGCCCCAGCTCCTGGACACCTCCCTTCCAGCCTCCCCTTGAGGATGGAGAGGAGTCCTGTGGCTTTGGCCACTGTCTCCTGGCCCGAGTCCACCAGCCTGAGAATGAAACCCAAGGAAGCGTCTGCATAACTTGGGAACAAATCATCTTGAACCCCAGGTGGCACATAGTTGCTGTCTTATCAAAGACCCCAAATAAGAACTTTCCCATCTAGACAGACCCTCACAGAACATGGGGACACAGTAACAGCTGTCATCTTCGGCAACTACATTTTGAGGTGACTTGTCATAAAGTAACACGCGATAGGAGGCGGGCTTGTAATTTGGGGGCCATTTTGTGCTTCGTGGAAACAAGGTGCCCTGGGCGTTCCGGGCCTCTGTCTATATCAGTCTGTTCGTCAAGCACCTGTTTCTTTTCCGGGGAGAAAGGTGATTGAAAATGGAGACGTGGCGCCTGGCGGCAGGAGTGCTTATGCCACGGGTGGCCACCGCCCTCACCCCCGGAGCTGACCGAGCAGGAAACAAGCAGGCGGGTCCAGGACAGGTGCGTCGACACGCACCTGTCTCTCCGACTGTAAAGATAAAGTCGTGAGTCTACTGGTACTGCCTCTAGTTCCTGTCTGAAAACAGGAAACGTTCTAGTGTTTTCCTTTTCAGTGATTGTGACTTCTGTCCCCACCAGAGAGGAACGCTGGCTTCGGTGATCCTCAGGGTTAGCGGTTCCTTCGCCGGGGCCTGGAACACACACAGACAATTAGTCTCAGGGATGTTAGCCCATCAAAGTGAGAAAAGCAAGGCTGTGCTCGGAGTTCAATATCTGCAGGCTGGCTTTGTTTTTACTCACGATTTACACACAGTGAAGTGCGCGAACCCTCAGTGTGTGACCTGATGGACTTGGACAGCCGCACGCAGCCGTGAGCCCACAACAATATGGAGAATTCCCAGCGTCCCCGAAAACCCCCCTCTGCCCCACAGCCGCCCCTCCCCCTCCACGAAGCAAACTCCTCTGATCTTTGTCACCGTACATTAGTCCCCCCGCCACTCCGCTCAGAGCACCACGCGGAGCACCGGGCGTGCAGCCGCCGGCCCGCTGAGGGTGCAAAGTGTCGTCCGAGGAGTTTATCCTATTAGGTCGTCGGTTTTCCGTCGTTACGCTGTGGAACTTTCCAAGGTGTTAGACGGCAGCCTCTACTAGATGCACACCGTGACGGAATCTCTGCGGGGCTCCGCCGCACCGACTGGTCCTGTTCACGGCGTATTTTGATGAGCTAGGGGGTTTTTTTGATGTATTATAACTGTGCATGATTTTTTACTGTTTCTTATTTTGGTGTCTTTTCTATTAAATTTTTGTATACACTCGTGTCATGAAGATATTCTCTTAAGACTTCCTCCGGAAATTACATAGCTTCTAAGTTTAGATCTGTCTCAATCTCAATTAACATTTGAGTGTGATGAGAAGTAGAATTCAAGTTTCATTTTTTTGTTATCGTTTATTTTGAGAGAAAGAGCAGGAAGGGACAAGGAGAGGAATAAAAAGAGAGAGAGAGACAGAGAGAATCTCAAGGAGTCTCTGTGCTGTCAGCACAGAGTTCAAAGTGGGGCTCGAGCCCCCAAACCGTGAGCTCATGACCTGAACTGAAACCAAGACTCAGACCCTCACCCAGCTGAGCCTCCCCGGCGCCCTCCAGGCCCACTGTTGCCCACGCAGACACCCTGTAGTTCAAAGCCACGGACGTCCTTCAGCACCTTTGTCAAGAAAAAAGCCGCTGTCCTCTGGCCTCACTATGCTGTTGACTGCTTCATTTTTCCGTCCCCGTGCTGAGGCCCTGCGTGCCGATGGCCGTGTCCTTGCACACTTAGGATCAGTAGTGTAAGCAGTGCTGGGGGCAGACCCTGCCCCCTGTTCCAGCTCAGGAGTGACAGTGAGCCCCAAACCACTTTTCTTACTTTCTAGATGCCCTTCCTCGGACTGGGAGGCTCCTTTCTCTCCCTAGCTTGATGGCTGTTTTCAATTTTTTAGTGATTATTTATTTTTGAGAGAGAGAGAGAGAGAGATGGAGCATGAGCAGGCAAGGGGCAGGGAGAGAGGGAGACACAGAATCTGAAGCAGGCTCCAGGCTCTGAGCTGTCAGCACAGAGCCTGACGCAGGTCTTGAACCCATGAACCACGAGATCATGACCTGAGCCGAAGTCAGACGCTTAACCGACTGAGCCCCCCAGACGCCCCGCTTGCTGGCTGTTTATAACGGAAATCTGTGCCGAACTTTGTGAAAGGGCTTCTCTGCATCCATCAAGATCATCTTCCTCGTGCTCTTTATCCTGTTAAGATGGTGGATTATATTAATTGGTTTCAACTGAAAGCCAGCCTTGCGTTACTGGGTTACCCCTCACTGGTCAGGCTACCCCACGTCGCATCTGCTGGAAAGTGTGGCGAGAACGTCAGGAGCCCGCGGACACTCACACCTTCCCCAGCAGCCAGACGCGCCCGGCCCACTGAGCCCGCCAAGTGCCACACAGCCCCCCTGGGCCACCGTCTTCCGTGACACATGTCCTGCTCTCGGCATGAGCGTCACTCTCTCCTTTACAGCGTCCCAAGCTGGGGGACAAACTTCAAGGCCCACGCCTGTAAGCAGGGCGTCTTTTCTGTCCGAAGACTGGCTGACCACATAGAGCCCTGTCTGATGGCCGGGCCAGTGGGGAGTGAGGAAGGTGACATGAAAGCCGTTTCCATGGAGGCAAGCAAATTCTGTTGATCTGTGAAATGTTTCCTTAAACCTAAAACGAATTAGAGGAATTCATGAAAATGTTTTTAGAAGTTAAACTACGTGTGGATAGAAAGGCAGAAGTCAGAGACCCCCTCCGCCCCGCTGGTCCGTCCCCGTCACAAGGAACCACAGCCACCGCTGGGCTGGGAGCTCGGGCACGTGTCAGACGCCGCAGAGACAGCGCTGGTGGGCGGCGGCTGCAGGACGGCCTCCCCTTCCCAGAGCCTCCCCCACGCACTGGGCACTGCGGCCCGGACACGTGTCTTTGAGATCACATGAAAGCATCGTGCCTTCGACTTCTGCTGACATGAAACTGCTCGAACAGCCCAGAATTTCAGCAGTTTCAGATCATCAGCCCGAGCCTCCTGTCTGGGGGCTCTGCTTCAGGCTGTGGGTGAGGTCTGTCGGCTCTGGGCTCTCCAGAGCTCATCCTGGGTGGGAAGGGTCTCCGCTGACCCTGCAGGAGCGACAGCAGGGGGCGCTGGTGAGCATGGCAGGAGCACGTCCGGACAGGGAGGGTGTGGACAGCCAGGGGCCGTGGTCCAGTGTCCCCACGTGTGGTATCGACACTGACACCACAGAGCCAGATGCAGGAGCGAACACATCCAATAACTAAAGAGCTTCTTTTTTATTTATTTACTTATTTATTTATTTTGAGAGAGAAACGGAGAGTGTGAACAGAGGAGGGACAGAGAGAAAGACGCAGAACTGGAATCGCGCTCCAGGCTCTGAGCTGTCGGCACAGAGACGGTCGCAGGGCTGGAGCTTACAAACCGTGAGATCATGACCTGAGCTGAAGTTGGACGCTTAACCGACTGAGCCGCCCAGATGCCCCAAGGGGGTCTTTCACGCTAGGCAGCTCTGGGGCGTGCCCTGAAGAAAACATCGTCATAAACCTTAGTCAGCCGGATGCTGAAGCAAGGAAATTGTTACAAACACAAGGAGAGATTTAAGGGTCCGTCAAGAGTTATCAGAGGTGGACACATCTCTCAGCCTTGGGCGGATCCCGTGGAAGAAAATATCAGGGTCTGTGAAATGTAGTAAATAAATAGTAAATTAATAGCGATATAGCGGACTGACTTCCGAAGACAAACACTTCCCTGTGGCTCAGAGCAATAATCAGACATTCGTAGAAAATAATCCTAAGCGAGTTTTCAAAGAAATCATTAATGATCTCATTGGATGAGGCATTCATACCACAGTTTAAAGACAATAAAAGAAAATTAAAAACAAATAACGGGGGTTTAAAAGAAAAACCAATGAGGCAATTTGAAGAATAAAATCCTAATCACTATTCAAAGAGAAAATAAAGACTCCAATTAAAGACTGATTTAAAAAGTAAAATGAGGCTGACACACGAAAACAAACAGGGTACGGCAAAAGCTGAATTCAGAGAACATATAAATATTTAAGTGCTTTTATTATTTTAAAAGAAGAATTGTGGGTTTCCCCTGCTGTGTTATTTCAAGCTTTTAAGGAGCGCAGGACTCCATGCAGGGCGGAGTGGGGGAGAAGCAAGCCTCCTCAGAGTATCTCCTGACCCGCCCTGAACAGCCTCGCTGCTGAGGTCCTGCCGAGATGAATCGGAAGGCGGCGAGCATTCCGTATTTCCCAAGAACACTCTGGTTTTGTGAGTGTGTGTTTTCTCAGTCCTCTGGGATCACGTATATTCCTTGTCTGGCAAAAGCAAAGGATTCTTCTCACCAGTAACGCAATGAAGGGAAAGCCTTTTCCGGACATGCGGGGCCCAGACCTCGCCAGGAGGGGCTCCTTGATTGCCTGGCCAGCCTGCCTGTCGTCTGCAGGGGTCAGAGGTGACGTACGACTAGATGCTCAGGTCCCCCGTCCAGGCACCCCTCTGAGGGGACGGGGGCGGGAGCGCGAGGTGGTGGGGCCGGGGCGGGTCTGGCTCGAGTCCTCCCAGAGTCCGCTCCGGGTCAGCGGCCTGTCCTCGGGTGCGGGGCCCCGTGTGCACAGCGCCCGCCCCGCGGCGGGTCCGGATGCTGGTGTGGCTCTCAGCCGGGCTCCCAGCGAGGCCATGGCAGCCAAGGCTCGTGTGTGTCCCAGCCTGCCCGTGGCTGCGCTCGGCTTGTCCCAGCGGGGGAGGGGGTGAGGTCTGGGCAAGCACGCGGACATAGCATGACACTTCACGCCGTTTACTCTTGCACCAAAGTGTCCAATGTGCAGCCGCCCCTTCTGTAGCTCCCGTGAAGTGCGGGGACCAGAGAGGGGTCCTCCAGCACCAGCGAACGCCACCCTCGCAGCCTCGCGGTGAGCTCAGGCTCCTGGGCCGCACTCACAGAGGGACACCCGCCAAGTGCCGGGGGGCGGCGGGCCCGTCTGGCTTCCAGCTCTGTGGACGTCACAACTCCTGTGCTGCAGCTGCAAACAGTGTGTTCTCTGGCCGCGTAGACTGTCCACGTTTCCACTCCCCACTGTTGTACCAGACGCCAGACTGCAGAGGGGATACGCATCGTCCCGCCATTTACGGCGGCTCCAGATACCCAGCTGCTTGGAACCGCAGAGCTGAAGGCACAAAGCGTTTGCTGACGTCTGGTCTGACTCCCTAACCGCACAATTTGCAAACAAGTAATAAAGTTCCAAGCAGCTGCAGTGACAACGCAAGCATCATGGTCTACAGGCGTGGGGGCGGGTCCGAAGACGAACGGACTAACTCTGTGACCCCGGAGGTCTCATCCGGAAGCTGGGGCGGCGGGCGGGGCGGGGCGGGGGGGGGGGGGGGGGGGGGGGGGGGGGGGGGAGGCGATGGGGGACTCCACGTCATTACCACACTGATTGCACGATGTTCCGAGCACTTTCCTCTCAGTGATGAAAAATGCTTGTTTCCACCCAGTTAATCACCTCGGAGGGTGTGCGCCCTCCAATTACAAAGTCGTGTCGGTGCTGGTGCCTGTCACTCAGCTTCACGCCACAGAATTAAAAAGCACATGGCTTCTCTCAGTTACCTTTTCTAGTGTCCACTTTTGGATTGATTCGTGCCTGAGCCTTTTATTTGTCTGCTTCTGCAGCGTGGGGAAAGTGCCTCATTTGTAAGAACCAGATACAGCCCAGGACCTCCTCCTTAGAACAGGATCCTGGCAGCCAAGCACTTAGATGCTATCAGGAGGTGGGTCAGAATGAGGGTGCTTCTGGTCAGGCTTAATTATGGAAAGTCAGGCTGCGGAGAGGCATGGGCCACACAGCAGGCGAACTCCAGGATGGGGGGGCTTTTGGTGACAGCAGATGGGGCAGGACACGTCACCAGCCAGTCCATGGCCCGCTTCCTCCCCTTCCGGATGCCTCCTTGTCATTGGAAAGCAGGTGTCAGAGGGGAAGTGTCATCGTGAGCACATTCTGCCCCGGGAACCGGTCCTCCGTCAGGACGCCGAGACCCTCCGTCGCACGGCAGTTACTTTAAGCTCCCTGTCCCTTCCCAGAGCCGGTTCTCAATTACCCCTCACCAGACAAGGTCAGTGGCAGGAGTGAAGCCAACTGACAGGCAATTAAAAACAACGTGTATTTACCTTTAAAATGAGCTGCACGGTGAAAACAGGAAAAAGATACCTTGTAGGTTATTAAATTACCAAATTTTGTGAATTATTATAAAAACAACATTCAAATATGCTGATTTTTAAATCAAATTGTAAAACGGCAGCACACTTGCCACTGCACAGCCCAGCCACACATTCCCTGATAAAGGTCACTTCTAATTATTTCTATTTTTAGTTCCTCTGGCTATTTTTACCTCCAAATCTCTTAATAATATGTTTATAGCATATTTGTTGCAATATCCGTTTTTGGTCTTATCTATTGACTTCCCACTCTGGGAGATAGGACTTTAGCTCCTCCCCCTGCCTCCCCCTCTCTGCATCTGCTTATTTTCAGCTCCCATGTTAATTGCTTTTGTCACTTTGGATCACATCATTAGAATTCTACCTCTTGTCCCATTAAATATGGAGAAAATACTTCCTTACCTCATGATACAAGATTGTAGCAGCTCCCACGTTTCCATTTAACCATCATTCCTCCTTCCCACCTCCAAAACCCTCCTTAGATCTTACTTTTGTGTTGTCAGGCCTGAGAGCCTTGGCGTTCTACTCCATAAGTTCATAATTAAATATCCTCTGATTTCTGTCTGATTGATTCCAAAGCTTGGAAGAGACTGAACCACATTTACATTATGGGCTTCGTGCATTATTAATTGCAAAGTAGAATCATATGTTTTAATTGCATTCCCTTCCTTTTATAGCTTTTTGGTTTCTCTGGAGTTTCTAGTTGCCATGTTTTTCTTGAATCAATTGCTTTTTCTTTGTCCTTAAAATCTAATATTCCAAGGGCAATATCAAATCAATGAAATCTTCCAACATCATGATTTTTTCTCCCGCAGGGACTTCCCTCTTAGAGATGTCTGTTCTCTGGGGCTTATTGCTCTCCAGGCCTATCATCCAGGGACTTAAATTTCTCAGCATCCTGAGTGGTATCCACTGTTCTCCCCAATCCATGTCTTTCTGGTTATCTTCTTGACTTCCACATTATTGTGTTGAAGTCCCTCCTCAAGTAATATGCTAACAAAAGATTGGTGCATGGACACAGCCATGAATGCTCACACATTTACACTTTATTTATACTATTCTCAAAGTTAGTTTGATTTATATCTAAGACTTGGGAGACTTAGACAAGGCATTAGATGCAAGTGCTTTGTTTGGGAGGTACTCCCAGGAAGCTCTGGTAGGAAGGTGGGAAAGTGAGGGAAAGAAGAAAAAGCAAACCAGCATCACATGACTTAATGTGTAGGTTACCACTGTGAGCAGGTGAGCACCTCCAGAGGACTGTTTAACAGGTACCTCTTCCAAGTTATCTCCATCAGGGTAATTAACAGCAATTTAAAAAAAAAACCATCAGGCGTTATGAAAGGGCTTCTCCAAAGAGTGTTAACTCCCTGGAACTTCCAACCTGAAAGTTGGCTTCTTCAGCCAGAGAAAGCCCTTTGACAAAGATTTGCAAGCATCATACCAGGAGGCATCAATCTGCTCAGGAAAGTTCATGGCAGAGGAGTTTAGAAGGACACAGGGTGTCTGTCTCCACAGCATATAATTCTAGATAGAAAACAACATTCTCTTAGAAGTAAGCTCATGCCGCTGTGTTCCAGCAGAAGTTCCTCGCCTCTTGGTTAATTAAAAAATGCAATAGCTCCTTTCCTTTTCTCTGAGACTATCAGAGCTGTTGTCAAAGCGTTCTTGTGTTCCCTGAGTTGTTTCTCTTCCCCAGAGCTGGGCTGTCCTAGTTCCTGGGCTGTGGTGCCCACAGCTGGCACTCACCAGACAGCAGACTCATGTTAGACTGAGTCCATTGTGAGCCAGTCATTGCACTGGGAGACTCCGCAGCGCCAGAGTCAGGACCATTGGGCACCAACTTCCAGACATCTGAGTCCTGGCTCGAGTTATGCCCCCAATACTTCTCTTCATTGTTTTTGGAAAAGTGGTTTTGGGGGGAAGAAATCTACTCAGAGCTGGCCATGTTAAGTGAGATGCTTATGAGAGTTCCAAGCAAGAGTAAAATAAATCAAATAAACAAATAAATAATAAATAATTAATTAAATGTTTTTTTAAACCTCCAAGAAAGCTGTCAGATAGGCAGTTGGTTTGATACAAGTCTTGCTGAGGAGTGAGGTCAGACTTGGAGGCATGACGGTCTGGGTTGTTGGTCTCTAGATGTTATTTAAGCCACAAGACCAAGAAGATCTTTCAGGAAGAGTACAGACAAAGGGAAGAGGTCCAAGAACTAAAGAGCAACCAGTGAAAGTGAGCAGCTGAAAATGACAGAAATGTGTCCCCCAGTCCTGGGGCAGAAATCTAGCACGGGGACATCTTCAGGGATGGTTCCCTCTGAGGCCATGAGAGGAAGTCCATTCTGGTCTCTCTCGCAGCCTCTGGTGGTCCGCGGGTGGGCAGTGCGTGGCTGGAGCTGTGGGTGCACCGGCCTCCAGTCTCCACCCTGACAGGGCGTTCCCCCCGTGTCTCTTCACATTGTCCCTTCCCTGTGTGTGTGGGGGGGTCTGACTCTATGTCTAAATGTCCCCTCCTTATAAGAACATAATTCATACTGGATTACAGCTCACCCTAGTGACTCCGTCTGAATTTCACTACGTCTGTAAAGACCCTATTTTCTTTTTTTTTAATAAAGTTTATTGTCAAATTGGTTTCCATATAACACCCAGTGCTTCTCCACGCAAGTGCCCCCCTCCATGACCATCACCCCCTTTCCCCCTGTCCCTCTCCCCTCAACCCTCAGGTCACTTTCAGTATGAATAGTCTCTCCTGATCTGTGTCCCTCTCTCTCCCCAACTCTCTTTCCCCCTTCCTCTCCCCACGGTCCCCTGCCAGGTCTCTCCTGTTAGACCTATGAGTGCAAACATACGGTATCTGTCCTTCTCCACCTGACTTATCTCACTTAGCAGGACACCCTCGAGGTCCATCCACTTTCCAACACATGGCCAAATTTTATTCTTTCTCATTGGCACGTAATACTCCATTTTCAAATAAGGTCACATTCTCTGCACTGAGGACTAAGACTTCAACCTATATTTGGGGAAAACACAGTTCAACCACAACGCCCTCTTGGCTTATTCCCGCACAGCCAGATCTCAGATCCGGCCGCTCATGCTCCGCAGCCCCATGCTCTTTGTCATGCACGTGTCTAGATTTGGCCACCACATGCCTGGTACACTTTCCAAAAGGTATATTTAGTTTCTCTAAAATCTGTTCATTCCAATCCTGTTTCTATCATAAATACTAAGGTGATTAACTGCTATGTGATCTGATGGATGGGAAGGCCAATTTAAATGCTCGGGAAACGTTTGCCAGTGAGAAGAGGGACTTCCAACGATGACTATGAAAGTAACGCTGGATAAAAGATTGGAAAATGCCTTGGGAATCCAGAAGGATTCTTCACTCAAGTTGTTGTATAAGTGTTTTTATGTTTTGACCCAACTGAAGGAAACTCAGCCTCGGAACTGAAACCATACACTGCGCCACGTAACAGAGGGGAGAAAATTCAGCTCAGCGCCAGTCAGTAAAGCTACGCTCAGAGAAAAGGCCAGAGCTGCACACGGAAACACGGGCAGGTCAGCGCCAAACATTTCTTTAAAATGGAATGTTTAAGGTGTTTATTATTAGAGCTCTGCCCCTTGGCTGATTCCGTTGACTCCAGATACCAGCCTACGTGTCACAGACAGCCGGTCCCGCCTTAACATCAGTTTCCCAGTAGAGGCGCAGAGCCATTAAATTTGGCACGTACTGTGCGCAGCTGAGGCAGGCTTGAGCCTGGGCAGTGCAATTTCATTTTTTTTTTTTTAATTTATTTTGAGAGAGAGAGAGTGAGTGCAAGAGAGGGGAGAGAAAGGGAGAGAATCCCAAGCAGGCCTGCACTGCCAGCATGGAGCTGAGGCAGGGTCGAGCCCACGAACCTCGAGATCATGACCTGAGCTGGAATCAAGGGTCAGACAGTTAAGTGACTGAGCCCCCGGGCGCCGCTGGGCAGTTTCAGAGCATGACTGCTGGTCCCTCCGGTGGGCAGCGGGGAGGCTCATGGCGGGACCCACAGCTGACCCAGGGAAGTCTGATGAGTCAGCATCTATTGAACAAAAAAGCACGGTTAAACGTTAAATTTCAATAGTGTCTCAACTCTCTCCCCAGGCCCCGCACTCGGTCCCCTTTTCCGGGCTCATGTTTCAGTTTCCCGTTGAATTTTGGGGGGAAATCGGTAGTCAGTGCCTAGGAAGACACAGACCCATCCATTCATCTACTCACATGGGGAGCTTGCGGCAGAGAGAGGGGGGGCATCTGCCTGTGCCTGGGAGGGTTCCGAACCCCACAGACTCGGAGAGTCCAACGGACAGGATCCCTCCGCTCCCAGGGCTGCCAGCAAACACTGGCAGAGCCCCTGCTGTGCATGTCAGATGTTACCTGATGCCACGAGGTGCCAGTCAAACGGGACGTGAGCCCTGCCCTCCGGGACCTTCTAGGCCATCAGAGAAACTGAAGGTTAGCCAATGACCACAGACTAGGGCACAGGGACAGGTGGTGGGGGCACCCCCTGGAGGACCTGGGGGAGGGCCCAGGCTCTGGCCCCGTCCTCTGAACACACACCCATTCAGTTCCCACGGGAATCATCCCCAAGCTGCAGGCGGAGCAGCTCAGGAGAGAGCGATGTGCACCGGCGTCGGCAAAGACCCACCTGGGGCCCCCCTCACGCCCGCCATCTTTCCTTCCCTCTCCGTAGGAGTCAGCACCGGGATGGAGATGGATCCTGACAGCATTCTTCATGGGGGCGGGGCGGGGGGCCTGTGTTTCCCTGGCTGCCTGCTCTCCTTCGGGGCTCAGAAGCCTCGGTGCACTGTCTACACTTGCACACGCGTGCAGGAGCCCCCCAACAGATGGACACATGGCCCCCAACATACGTTACAATAGGGCAGCTCTGGGAAGTCGGCTCAACACGTGCGTGTGTCTTCTTCCCTCCAGAGGCGACCTCCTGGTCAACACCTCACCACAGGCGGGCAAGCTGTGGCCCCTGCTTCCGTGTGCCCCACTTGAAGGCGGGGCTCTCCGAAACGTTACAGGGGGCAGTGGTTCTGTGATGGATCTGGCCAACTTCCAGGTGCTCCCATGCTGAGAGGCAGGCTCTGAACCGTGTCGGCCGGCGGGGACCTTCACGTCACGGCCCGAGTGCACCAGGAAAGGTGGCCGTGTGCACGGGGACCCTGCGGGGGCTCCGGGCAGCGCCAGGAGGGCCGCTGTCGGGGGAAGGGAAGGTGCACGCTGAGGCGGCCACAAGTCCCAGGGCACGGCCGGGCGGGAGCGGTGACTGGCAGACTGCTCTCTGGTTAAACACCGTCATTGTATTTCGTGATTATGAAGGCAAAACGTATCTTTAGAAAATTGGGAAAGTGTAAAATAATAAATCTTTCTACATTGACCATTAAGCCTCCTCACCGCGGTGTTCCGACCACTGCACTTACCATACGGTCTTATTTTCCTTCTCAGCCTTTGAAAATGCGGATGCATAGAGAGATAGATTTTTATAGAGACAGACATAAATTTACAAACAGAATAGTTAAATATGTGTTTATTTGTAAATGAATACACATGTGTATATATTGGCTTTTGTGGATTTTTTTAGTGTCCTATTTTCACCATTTACGGTCTTGCTTTTCTCACTTAACGTCACAACAACGGCCTGTCTCCTTCTCTTCAGACCGTCGCTACACTGCCATTTCCAGGTGCTGGGCCCGTCGCTGGCACCCTCCCCCTGGCTGATTTACCATCACCAGGGCCTCATAGGGATCAGTCTTTTCTAGCCTTTCCCCTTACTTTCCAGGACGTCCCCTGTGGTTAGACGGGCATAAATGTTTGTGTGACTTTCTGGTGTCCTTGGGACTTCTTTTTCTTTTTCTAGCAGGGGGATTACAAGGTCAAAGCAACCAAACAAATCAGGTACTCTGGACAAGAGCTGCCAGAATGTTCTCCGGCGGAGCTCAGCCGACTTCTGCAGCCACCTCCCCACCTGGCCACGGAAGCACCGATTTCCCAGCTGTCACCAGCGCTGGCCACGACCACAAAGCCCAGTGCGTGCCAACGCAATGGGTGAAAAGCAGACTTTTCATCTTTTTTGTTTTAACATTTTTAAATTAATTTTTGAGAGACAAAGAGAGACTGTGTGATCAAGGGAGGGGCAGAGAGAGAGGGGGAGACACAGGATCTGAAGCAAGCTCCAGGCTCTGAGCTGTCAGCACAGAGCCCGACGTGGGGTTTGAACCCACAAACCATGAGACCATGACCTGAGCCGAAGCCAGACGCTCAACTGACTGAGCCACCCAGGCACCCCTGGACTTTTCACCTTTAAAAAAAAAAAATTTCCTTGCTCACCATGAGACATTTTCCAAAGCATATTGGGCATTCTGGGTTTCTTTTCCTGATTAGGCTGTTCCTATGGCTTCCATTTGGTTTTTGTGTTTTTCTTACCAAAATCGCTACGAAAGTAATTGGGATTAATGTCCTGGTCCTTGCATCGCATTTTTGAAATGGTCTCAATTAAAGAGGGGAAAGATTTGACTCTGTGCTTTCCCCCGGCCTCATCCATGGCGTTTTCCAGAGACGTCTGAAAGGTCAATGCTGCGTCAAAGTCAGACTTCCGCAGAACGGACCGCCACCAGAAGGCAATACGGCTTCAGATATGTTCCGCTGGTTTTGAAATGAGCTAAAATTTTGACTTCTTAAAATGTCAAGCTCATAAATCCAACCCCGCAGACAAAACCAGGTGCCGGTCACCAGCCCCAGAGACGCGAGGAGCCAGGGTGTTGTTTGGAGCCCTGAGCTACAGTCCCGCAAACACCGCATTCAGTCTTTGTCTGTAAAGAGCCTGGGGTTTAGACGCAATGATGAAATTTCAAATCCTCTCTCTCTCACCTTTTTAAATTCTACTCACTCACCCTTTTTTCTCCAAATCCAATAATCTGGGGTTAAAATACAAGAAGCATTTACAGTTTTGGTGCAGACAGAATCACGAATAACTTTTTAGTCTCCAAAGGTTTAATCGATGCCCAGAATAGATCTTTCACTCTGCCTTGGCCTCGGGGACTGTGAGTCCTTTACTCCCTTCAGAGCTGCCCCCTCCCGGACTGGGACCCAGACCCCCATCAGGCTTGGAAGCCAGGGAGATGGGGACCGAAGGGGAACCTAGGGTGGCCGTGGGGGCTCACCTCCAGGAGAATCCATGGAAACGCCAGGGTTCATTTCTGACAACAGAACAGAACCGAAGGTCGTGGGTCCCGTGCCCCCAGCATGAGGCCGACGAGGGCTCACCCCACACTCCTCCGGCCTGCCGATGTGCCCGCATCTGCTGCGGCTGGACCCACACTGGCAGCCCCACTCGGCCCCAGAGGAACTAACCAGTCCCTTGAAGACTCAATTTCCTCATCCACAGAGGGAGGCAAGAGAAGCATTTCATTCGCTACGAAGGACTGGCTTCTCCATGTAACCCAGGAGCTTAGAGCCAGAGCCCGAGTGGACCCGCCATGAAGGTGGGCTCTGTCTCTCCATCTCTTTCCTCAGGACCACGAAGACGGATGACACCACAGCTGTACCAAGGGACAAACCTGTTTCTGACTGAAAGTGAACCGGGTCTAAATGTAGGTCCTGCTCAGTCAGAACACCCCAGGACCAGATAGAGCCGGCTGGGCTGGGGGCGGGCGTGGCCCCGGGGCATCGGCAAGGCGGAAGGACACCGGCCCACACCAGCTGTCAGGCCCAGGCAGACAAGGGGGCGCCTGGCCACGAGATCCCCTCCAAACAGGGAGCCACGCTAACCGTGATAAAGACAGGGGCGCCGGGCGGCTGCGGGCTGCCTGCTGCGGCGGAGACAAGCCTGTCACTCCCTGCTCGCCTGCCTGGAGGACCCGAGGGAGGCCGTGACCCCTTTGCACCTGATTGCCGGGAAGTGACTTTGTGATTTGACACATTAAAAACAGGTTCAAGCGAGGCTCCTCTCCAGTGAGTTGGAACCTCTGAAGTGACAGGGCTGCCGTCCTCCCACACACGCTGGCTCAGACAGGAGCCTTCCAGAAAAGAGAGGGGAGGGGCAGCGGGGGCCTCTCCTGGAATGCTGCGCTCTCAGCAGACCCACCAGGCGGTTGTTGAACTGAGTCCTCTAGTAATTAATAACAAGAGTAACGAGCGGCCTCTCACTCTGGGTCCCTGGCCAGTGGTGGGGCTCCTACGGGGATGCCTGGGGTGCAGCGCCTCCCCAGACCTACAGATCCACTGTCCGGACCTGTCCGTGATCCATCCTTCCCACCCCCAGCCCCGCACCTGCCCAGCCCCGCCCCTGCCCAGCCCCGCCGCTGCCCAGCCCCACACCTGCCCAGCCCTGCCCCTGCCCAGCCCTGCCCCTGCTCAGCCCCGCACCTGCCCAGCCCTGCCCCTGCCCAGCCCCGCACCTGCCCAGCCCCTTCAAGGCCTGCTCAGCCCCGCAGGCAGAGTGGCGCCCACGGAGTCCGGCGAGTCCTCAGGTGGCCAGCAGAGGGCGTGCCTCCCGGAGCCACGTTAGGACTCTGCAACCGCCCGGACCCAGACCTCGACCCCAAGCCCGGACTGGGACCCTGCCCCGGACCCAGCCAGACTCAAAGAGAGTGCGCCCACCTGGCCGGGAGTCCGAGGGTCCGAGGGCCGGGTTCCCGACTGGGCTAGGGCGGAGCGGCGCGCGCTGCCCTAGCCAAATGCGTTTGTGCCACCTGTTGGCGCCGCGCCTGCACTGCACGCGCCCGGAGAGGAGGGGGTGCCCCCGGGGGCTGGGTCCTTGCTGGCCCTGGGAGCGGGGTGCTCCTGGGGGCTGGGTCCTTGCTGGCCCTGGGAGCGGGGTGCACCTGGGGGCTGGGTCTGCGCAGCTGGGGGGACGAGGGGAGGTCCAGGGGGCGCTGCACAAGCTGGGAGGGGCGCCGGGGCTGGGTAGGCGCTGCGGCAGAGAGGGGGATGCACCCGCGGGGAGCCCCCGCCGCCCTGGGAGGGGAGACTTGCCGCATGTCCCCTACTATTAATACTACAATATATGTAAACTTAATCTTGCTATTATTTAATATTTTGATCAGATTAGCTGGTGTTTTCCTCAAGTTCAGGTTTTGACTAGCAAGCTTGTGTTGACGGGGAAGAAAGCGTGTAAATAATAACAGGTGTGTCTCGGTTTTTCTCTGCACGTTTATTTTTACTCTTTTTAAGGAATGTTTCTTTTTAAAAACGTGCGAGCTGCAACATATTTGCGTGAACAACTCAGGTCGGTCACAGATTCATGAACCACCTGAGTCAGACCGACAATAACCTTTACCCTTTCTTCAGATACTTGGTTTGTGTCCCACAGGACACCTGTCGTGACCTGGCGTCCGAGCACCTGGACGGAAGACAGGAGGCCGCTCTGCTCACAAGTCGGTGGCACGCTTCCTGTTAGAAGGGGAGCGGGGGCCATAGAGGACGGACCCTGGGGGCACCCGGGGTCTCCAGCTCAGCTGGGGGCACGCGGGGCCGGGGATGCGGGCGTCCCAGGGCTCAGCTCTTCAGGCAAAACCAAAAACACATATGTAGACTTTACCGGGAAGTGTGGGCACCACAAAGAGACACGAGACAAGGCCCTGACTCCCGCTCCTGGCGTCCGGCTGATGGGAATCCACGGTGAACCTGTGCGAATACGGAACGCGGGCGTGCGCCTCTCAGTGAGGGCGCGCGCGGGGTCCTTCTCCGCTCCCCGGGCCCCGTGTGACACGCGCCCCCCTTCGGTCTCCTCGCCACCAAGCTCAGCAAATATCGCCGAGCGGCACATGTCCGTGGGAATATTTCTTGTTTATACAACTTCGTTTGCAGGAGCTACACACATCCACCCCTTTGAGGTGAACACGCACCTCATTCAGGACTCACAGAAATGTATCCGGAGAAAGCCTGGCGGCGCAGTGGGAGGAGCGCGGGCAGCAGAAGTGCCGCTGTTGTCCGTACGTGTGTCACGTATGTCACGCTGTGTCAGCATGATGTTAGTTATGTTGATATATAATCGCACATATAATTTTATTATCTATAATCGTATACAATTTTATACATACTGCTTACAGATATACAGGTAAAAAACTAGGGATTGTCTATATTTCAGATTACATTACAATAAGTAGGGCTGTTAACAGAATATTTATATTCTATATTGTACGTAAATAAAAACATAAGAGGGGCGCCTGGGGGGCTCAGTCGGTTAAGCGTCTGGCTTCAGCTCAGGTCGTGATCTCACAGATCGTGGGTTCGAGCCCTGCGTCAGGCTCTGTGCTGACAGCTAGCTCAGAGCCTGGAGCCTGCTTCAGATTCTGTGTCTCCCTCTCTCTCTGACCCTCCCCGGCTCGTGCTCTCTCTCTCTGTCTCTCAAAAATAAATAAAAAACAAAAAAAAATTTTAACATAATATACATTCAGTATATCATGATATTCTGGATACACAAGGCAGGGAAAAGGGAGCATTATTTCTTGTTAACAGAACCTCCATGTGGGGTCCAGACTCGGTGGCTCAGTTAAGGGTCCTACAGATGACACCAGGTTTCACATGTCCACAGTGATTCCCGAGTGTCTAGCATTCTTCATGGCACCTCCCCACCCTCCGAACAAGCCAAGGCGACGGCACTGGCCTGCCCTTCTGGCCAGGCGACAGGGCCGAATCTGGCGACGGAAGACCTGGCGGAAGTCTCTGTGAAAGAGCCCCGCAGCGGGTGACGCTATTGCGTGTGTCCTGGGACAGCGTGGGGAGAACAGACCGGGTCCCCATCGACAGACTCCCGTCGACAGCCCACGGTCTCTGACATCAGGCACATAACCCACTGAGCCGCCCAGGCAGCCCAACAGTGCTCTTTTTCCTACTATCTGTGCTTGGAAATAGTGGGACCCCTAGAAAGCATGAATGAGCAGAAGTAACAGTCATAAGCCAAGAAAGAGAAATCGCCCCAACAAGAGAAGTAGTCACAATAGAGTACTTCTAAGAGATTATTAATTAAGATGAAATATTGGGAGTTCAAAGTGGAAATTTTAAAATGCTGGGCCACTCGGGGTAGCGCCTCGGCTCTGTACCCAGTAATCGGAGAGACAAACAGAGAGGAGGGTCGCCCGGGCGGCTCAGTCGGTTGAGCGTCCAGCTTTGGCTCAGGTCATGGTCCGTGGTTTGTGAGTTCGAGCCCCACATGGGACCCGCTGCTGTTAGAGCAAAGCCCGCTTGGGACCCTCTGTTCCTCCCCCCTCTGTGATCGTCCCCTGCACGTGCTCTCTCAGAAACAAATAAGCACTTAAGAAACTGTAGACAGGAGAGCAGCGAGTCCAGCCTGGACTCTGGGGACGCGGGTTGGCCCTGACAGGTGGGTAGGGAGCAGGGGAACATGGAAAGTGGACTCTTTGGGGACCGTGACCTAGGGTCTTTGCACCCCCAGGAAAGAAGAGTTAAGATTTTAATTTGCCCAAAGGCAAAGAGGGAAACCAAGCACAAATAGTAGGAAAAAGAGCACTCTGGGGCGCCTGGGCGGCTCAGTGGGTTTACTGTCCGGCTTCGGCTCGGGTCAGAGTCTCACAGTCCGTGGGTTGGAGCCGCGTCAGGTTCTGTGCTGACAGCTCCGAGCCTGGAGCTGCTTCCGATTCTGTGTCTCCCTCTCTCCCTGCCCCTTCCCTGCTCACTCTCTCTCTCTCTGTCAGAAATAAATTAAAAATTTTTAAAAAGAACACTGTTTTTAGAGAATCTAACCACACACTGTATGGGCTTACACAACATCACGCAGCCACGCTTTAAAGTACTTGTCCAGCCGGGTCTGGTGACGCCTCGGGCCCCAGAAGGACAGAGACGGCTGACAGCTGGGTCAGCGGTCACTCAAAACAGAAAGGATTCCCGGGACAGGAGTCGCGGATGGTGGCACGGAAGGCGCGTTTTCAGAACTTTTCCCACATATCTCCGAGCACATCTATCCACCCTCCAGCTCACACGCCTGACACGTCTGACATTTGCCAGGCACCTGCCGGGGGCCAAGGCCTCCAAGCTGTCCGACCCGTGGGGCCGCTGACGGTGCGGTCAGTCACACAGACGCGTGCAGAATTAGCCCCTGCTCCTCCGGCCCCCAGAGTGCTCAGGGCGCTGGGCACCGCATGGCTTCCGCCTGCCCGGGGGGGGGGGGGGGGCGTCAGGGACAACTTCCCAAGGAGGGGATGGCCGAGCCACGCTGCGCAGGGACGGACGGAGTAAGCGTGCCCACCGGCTCCGCCAAGGGCCGGGGTCTCATCGCCCTCTCCATGCAGGGCTGGCCCCGGCCCCCGCCACCACCAGGAGCGCCACCTCCGTGAGGCTCCCAGGGCTGGGCGAGGAGAGGGCATTCACTGGCTCCTTCCCGCCTCTGCCCTGGGAACTCGGTCCCCGTGCTGAGAGCCGCCCACGTCACGCCCAGCGCCATCGCCGAGGGCCCGACAGCAGGCAGCTTTCCCGTTACCTTGGGGACCCAGCCCAGCGAGCTTTCAGATGCCCCCCACACGTGAGCAGTGGGAAGCGGGGACCACTGAGTAGGGAGCACTGAGCAGGAAGCACCAAGACGAGCGGGGGGCACTGAGCAGGGAGCACTGAGTGGGGAGCACTGAGTGGGGAGCACTAAGCGGGAAGCACTGAGTGGGGAGCACCAAGATGAATGAGGAGCACCAGGATGAGCCGGGAGTAGTGATCGGGGAGCATCGAGACGAGCGGGGAGCACTGAGCCGGGAGCACTTCGCGGGGAGCACCGAGCGGGAAGCACCGACACAAGCGCTTCCAGCGCTCTGGGCCCAGCAGACCCCGCGGCCACACCACCGGCTGCCGCCCTCTGTGCACTGAATGTGGGGCATTTTGCTGACAGTAACAGAGACCTGGGCCGAACGTGGGCTGAGGAGGAGAGACGCGGCCCCAGGAAAACCGGAAAACGCAGCCCGGTGCTGAGACCCGGTGCAGACAGAGGGCGAGCGGCCCGGATGAGGCCGGTGGAAGGGAGGCCGGAGAGGAAGGTGGGGCTGGGGGCCCGTGCCGAGGAGGCGCCGGCCTGGCAACTCTGGGGCCCAAAATGTACCTGCCGGTCCCTCGGCTCTTGCTCAGCGCCCCTGGGGGCTCCGAAGGCGCCTCCCACCTTCTTGCCGCCTGTGGGATGGTGGGGGTGCCGGGGACGTGGCGGGAGGCCCTGGACTCCGTTCTGGGCGGAGCGAGCGTGAACGCAAAGCGACCGGGACCCTCGTCCAGCCAGCGAGAGCCGGGTCCGGGGAGACACCACCGCGGGGGCTGCGGGCACCGCCATGCGGCGCTGCAGAGGCGCCAGAACGACTCGGGGCGAAACCCCGCCCCTGCCCCCGGGACCCGAGAGCAGCCGCGTGCAGGGCCTGCAGGACGTCCCCCGTCCCCCCGCGCGGCCTGGGCAGAGGCGGTTTATCCCGCGCAGATTCGTGAACGCGCTCGGCTCTAACGCAGCGGACGATACACTGAAACACAAAACCCCACGGAGGTTTTTAAATGAATTACCACGCGTGACTGACAAGGGCCCGGGCCGACGGGAGCTCGCTGCGGAGTGACGACAGGTGCCCGGCGGATCCAGGACACGTGACCCCGGCGGCTCCCGGCACTCCCTTCCGCTCAGAGCAGGAGGGTCCATCCCGGCGACCGCGGTCGGCGTCGCTGCTCCGTGCGGGGCATGTGCCCAGCGTCCCTGCTCCGTGAGGGGCGCAGCAGGGCCTCCGTTTAGATTAGAGGACTTGGGACCAAGAGAAAGTGCACTTGAAATATGGGCTTTGAACTGTGGGTTTTGTGGAAAAAGAGGAAACCAATCACAAAATAAATGTTCACGGGGGGGGGGGGGTAGAACAGGAGACTTTCTGGAAAAGGAAACTGTAAACACACTAAGAAGAAACGCCGTTAAAACAAAGTCAGCACCTGGGAGAACTCCCTCCCGAGGAAACAGAAGTCACAGAACGCGCGAAAGCAAACTGAGACGTGGCGTATTTAACATCGAGGAGAAGAAGGGCAGACAGGAAGTGTACAAAGGGCCACCGTAAACCGAGGACATTTTAAATTAGTTCTTAACTAACGAACTAAAAGTGAACCGCATGTGGTCCATTGGAGAAGTAAAGGGAAAGAAGCACATGCTTACCTTTTAGAAATTTCCTGCGAAGGGGGCGAGGGTGGGACAGGAAAGCAGGTGTCCAAGGAAGATCCGTCAGACGGGAAAGTCCGAGCATAACTGCAGAGATACCACGGACAGCGACAGGCGGTGCGTTCAATCCGCCGCCAGGGGTATAATCCGCATCAGAGAAGCGGGATCTGAAACCAGGCGGAGAGAATCGGGAAAGCAGTTTCTCTGCAGGAACAAAACCCAGAAGGCGGCACCTGTGCGGGGTTACAGCCTGCGGCTGCCTGGTGGCCTCCGTTGTCTCCGCCTGGGACACGAGGCCGAGGCCGGTGCGGGGGCAGGAGGCACCTCCGGGGGAGAGAGCAGGGGGGTCCCAAACAGCGGAGTCGAGGGGGGGGGACGAGCAGTCAAGAGCACAGAGGGGACTCCCGGAGCGAGGGCGCCTACGTGAGGCCGGGGGTCCCGGAACGGGCAAGCGAGGACTCCTCACGGGCACCCAGCTTCTGGGGTTCAGACCTAGATCCTTCTTCTAGGGGCCTGGCTTCAAGGGGCAGCGCTCGCTGCGCGTCCCCAACATCTCCACCACCTCGGGGAGACCCCAGTGGGCGCCTGCGGCACTGGAGGGCGCCTGTGGGTGTGGCGTTTCTCGTTTTGAACTCTTTTTAAAATGTATTCATTTTTGAAGTTATTCTAATGATACCAGTCTCAGCTCATTCTATTGCCGATGGGATTCAGTATCTCCTACTTCCTATATTTCCTCCTCGAATCCATTTTTCCTCAGAGCACTTTACAGTCTGGTTTTTCTGGGTGTGTGCTGTGACGTCCGGAACCTTCCGCTGGGAGCGCTGATCCCCGTGCGCCACGTGAGCAGGACCGCTCAGTGGTCAGTGAGCGAAGAACGCCCAATTCAAATAAAAAAAAAAAAGCAGCAGGGCGTGGCAGTGCCAGGCTTTGTCAGGGTCGGGACGGGAACGAGCAGGTGCGGGGTGACAGCTGGCCCGGGGGCGACCGAGCCCTGGAACGTGGAGTCCCAGCTGGATGAGAGAGAAACAGAGACGCAGGCGGGAGAGGGGTGGGCCCGCACGACCCAGGGCGGCTTCCAGTCCTGAGACCGTGACCCTCAGACGTCCAACGGGGAAAGGCAAGGCCATGCGGGCGCCGGCCTGGTCCAGGGCAGAGGGCAGTGGGGGAGGATAACCCTGATCCAGGCGCAAATGACAGTCACCGAGGGGAGAGGTGGTTGAGCCTCCGCGGGAGCCCTGAGGACGGAGGATGGCTTGCCACGGGAGCACGTGAGCAGAGTCCCTGGTGTCTCGAAGGAGCAGAAGGAGTCCACCCTGTGGCCAAGGGGGAGCCGAGCAACCTGCGACTCAAAGCCTCCCGGGCACTTCTGCAAAAGGTGAGCTTTGGGACTGCGGGGAGGACTGACGGAAGGTAAAGACCACGATCACGTGTGCCATCGCGGCCCACGGTCCTGAGGGAAGAGCGGGGTGCAGAACACCGCGTGGAGCTCGGGAGCAGGAAGCTAATGGATCCATGAGTGCGAAAGGGTGGGGGGCGCAGGTGCACGGGAGGGACGGCCCTGCGCAGAGATCCGGGAGGTCCCAGGCCCGGCGGGGAGAAAGGGCATCCCAGGAAACTGCAAGTTCGAGTTCACAGGCAGATGGGCACGTGTGGCCCAGTCATTCTTTGGGAGACAAACAGCTGAAACAGTTAAAAACCATTTCCAGCGACCCGACGCCAGCCAAGTGGGAGAGAGACTGAGGAGCTACAGTCCACTTCCCCCGGGAAGGGTGTGAGCTCTTCGGAGCACCTCCGAGGGAGTGGGAGTCTCCGTAGGTCCTGCTGTCGCGTCTCCTTGCCCCTCCCGGCGGGGAGACAGTGAGCCCAGCAGTGTCTGCGGCCACGTGCGGACAATTCTTGGCGGCCGGGCCAATGGAGGAGAAACACGCTGTCTCAGCAATAGGACAGACATGTCCTGTTTGTTTTTTATTAACGTCTTAATCTCTGACTCCAGAAACCAGTAGGAAATACAACTTCTAAACAGTATCTTCGGAAAATCCTTAGAGCAGACAAACTCCAAGATGTCTGGTAACGGGACGCTGTAATGCTCTTTTTTCCTTGTGAGCAAACAGCGGGAACCCAGTGAGATCCTCAGCGGTCACTCACTACCAGCGCCTGGGACTCTTTAGGACACATCGCAGCACAGTCATTTGCTGTCACCCGGATGAACATGGAGGATGAAGTCCCGTCCGCAGCCGGTTGGCCAGTCACTCCTAGAAACTGGTAATGCCATCTCCCGTGTCACACCTCAAAGAGCGCCGGAGCCCAGGGCCAAAGGCAGGAGGAGACGGGCCTCCCACAAGGACAGCCGGCCCAGAGAAGCCGCACATACGAGTTGTCAATGTGTTTGCTCATTTGGAAAGTTGTAAAGTCATCAGTGAACCTGGCCTGTGTCCAAGAGACCTTCTCACTGCGTCCACGTGAGCGTGGAGACGGAACGTGGGGCTGGGAGCATGGCGCCTGCCGGGCCCCTGCCTCTTCTGGGAAAGGGGACGAGCCGCAGCTCCCCTGGGGCCACGCGCTGGCTGCCTGCCCAGCACAGCTGCTGTCCCACGTTGTGACTCCAGGTCCCCAGGTGTCACACTGCACCCTGTCACCACTCGCCAGTCTTCCCCAGGCGGTGGCAGTGAGAGCTGAGCGTCCCTGGCACCTCGAGGCCTCAGGCAGGGAGAGTCTGAAGCCACTGGGTCACAGGTGGTGAGGCCAGCGGGGCGGTCCTACGGCACACGGGACAGACCCGGAGACCAGACTGAGTGTGCGTGCTCAGGCTCCCGCCCAGACCTACCCCGACATCGTATTCCACAACCATCTTCTAAACTTATATCTGGATCTTTCACCCCACTTCTCACTTGTTGACGAAACCTTATTTCATCCTTCATGACACAGACATGCTCCCTAAGAATGCTCCGGAATGTTGGCTGCGATTCCAGAGCAGCAAATGGAGGCTATAGAAAAACTAAGGAAGTCTGAATAAATGGACTTTAATTCATAATAACGTGTCAGTGTGAGTTCACTACACACATGAGAATAAACAATCTAACAGGACACTGCCACAAACCAGCAGGCGGCAGGGGGATGGCCCCTCAAGAAGGCCACGGACAATACTGTCGGAACCATCAGTTCTACTGTCTTTCCACCCAGAAACTCCCCCATTAGGTGTCTAGTCGAAAACATGTTCAAAAGTCCTGAAGAGCATTACAGACGAAAGTGTGACTGAAGTGGAAGACACAGCAGTTAAACAAAGAAGACGAGCGGGCAGAGATGGGACAGAGTCCTGGGAGGGAACAGAATGCCGCACCTCACGGTCCAGACAAATCCTCGTGAATCCAGGTCCGGACGAACCCAAATGACAGAAGAGACGCTTTCACCCCGCATCACAGTGCCTCACAGAAGCGCGCCGACGGGGGTGATGCTAGAGGTGATTTTAAGTTTCATCTTTGCTCATTGATGATTTCATAATTGTCTCTAGTAAGGAAAACATAAAAATACAGCAAAAGGATTAAATTGAAAACATTAACACTTGTTTTTCTATTTCTAAGCATTAAAGAACAATTATGCAAAAAGTTGACTTTCCACAGTCGTTGAATTCAGATATAAAATCAGTAAGGGAAATCCTACTTCTATAGAGCTTCTGTTTTAAAATTTGCTTTAATGCTTATTTATATTTGAGAGAGAGACAGAGCATGAGTGGGAGAGAGGCAGAAAGAGCGAGACAGAGAATCTGAAGCGGGTTCTAGGCTCTGAGCCATCAGCACAGATCCCCACGCGGGGCTCAGACTCGGGAACCACGAGATCATGACCTGAGCTGAAGTCAGACATTTAACCAATGGAGCCACCCAGGCGCCCTGACAAAGTTTCTGTCTTAAAATAGCTTTTTCTGGGACATCTGAAAGGCTCAGCCCGTTGAGTGTCTGACTCTTGATTTTGGCTCAGGTCGTGATCCCACATTCACAGGGTCGAGGCCCACATCCGGCTCCACTCTGAGCATGGAACCTGCTAGAGATTCTCTCTCTCTCTACCCTCTTCCCCCTTGCACTTTCTCTTTCCCTCTAAAATAAAATTTAAGAACAAATAAATAAAATAAAATAGCTTTTTCTCACAACTCTGTGTGTCTGTGGACAGAGGGGCCTGATTGCTGAGTGACCTGAACTGGAAGTTCCCCTGAGCAATCGAAGGACTTCCGATCGGACCTTGAAGAAGCAAACATTTGATTCCGCTCTTTGCACCCTCCACCTGTAGGTCTGAAGGATGCACATGGACGTAACTTTGAATGTGGCAATGAATTCTGCGTCAAGCACGCAGATGATTAAGTGACAGAAGCGTGTTGCGTGTGGGCAGACACGGCTGTCACAGCGCACATGGCAGCGGCTCTTCGAGCTGGGGACAGCCTGGGAACACTCAGGCCATCCTGTCTCAAAACAGCGCCGTGGAATTCTTAGCACGCGTCTTGGGAATGTGGAGGCGGGCGATCAGAACTGCCTGATGCCTTGTTTCCAGGGCAACACTTCCCATAATGCCACATCCCCCAGGAAGTAGGAGGGACACCTGAGGACTTCTGAGCTGGGCCTGGTCTGTCCTGGGGCTTTAAAACATGACATCACGTTTCCAGAATTAGTCTTGGATAAAACTGGACTTCCTAGAGAAATAATGCTGAGAAGTCATAAGATGGTTCGGAGTAAACAATGCCGCAGTATTTCTCCCCAAGACTGCTGTGGTGGCGATTTCAGCCAAGGATATTAACACATATTTTTAATCTTAAATCTTATCTCAGATGGATGCGATGTGATAGCGTGACGCACTACACAAATCGTCCCCAAGAGCAATGACACGCTGGATGGTACTGTCCAGGACCATATTCCGCAGGACTCCACAAACCAAGGGAAAGCACCCCAAAAGTGGGAAGGATGTGTTCAAGCAGCACTGCTGAGCGCCACCTGCCATCGGGGGCTGTGGCTTCCTCAACCCCACACACCCCCAGCCTGCGGGGCGTGGCGGTTCGTGGTTTTCCCACGCGGGGCGGGTAGCGGAGGCCGGCACCTCGGCTGTGGGGGCGCCGGCGTCACGTGGGGCGTGTGCGGTCCTGAGCAGAACAGCCCCCTCTGCGCACACCGAGCAAGCAGCCCAGACGACAACAGGAGCAGAAGACGAACATTCACTGCCGGGGTTTGAACACACAACCCAAGCCACGCACAGACTAACTGACCGAGGACGGAAACTGCTTTAGCACAAGGGATTTGGGAACAACCTCTTATCGATCCTTGTCTGATGGCGAAGCTGCAGCACCAGAAGTGACCCCTGTGGAACCAGGCTTAAGTATAAAAACAAGAGCTTTTAAAAACTGAACAAAGACATAAAGAGTAACAAACTTTAGAGGTGAAGTAACTGGCAGAATTCGTCTAAGTCAGTAAGAAAACAGACCCAGCAACCAGACACCAGGGACAGGGAAAATCATAACCCAGAGTCGCTACAATATAGCATCTAAAATACCAAGTTTTTAATACCCACTACAAGACACGGAAGACAATGGGAGCATGTGATCCACGCATGGGGTGAAGGGAGGTCTCTGAGGGGATCCAGACATGAAACTAGCAGACAAAGGCCTCGAAGCAGCGATTGTAAACATGTTCAAAGATTTGAGCAAATCATCTTGAAAGAATTAAAAACAAATATAATGATAATGAGTCATCAACAAAGAGACAGAGATTCTTAAAAAGACAAATTAGAAGAAATATTCTGGAGTTGAAAACACAATAACCAAAATGAAAACTATATTCCACAGAGTACGTGTACTGGTCAAAGAATCAACAAACTTAAAAACAGATCAAAAGAAAATATGCGATTTGAAGAGCAAAAGTGGAAAAGAGTAAAGAAAATAAACAAAGATTCCGAAACCTACAGGACATCATCAAATATATCAATATATGTTTAGTAAGATTCATGGAAGGGGTAGAAAGTAGAAAAAATAAGATCCAGAAATAAGTTACAATGTTATCCTCTCTAGAAGAAACACACTTTAGATTCAAAGACACAAACAATTTAAAAATAGATGATTTAAAATATACCATGTAAATAGGAGCCAGACTAATATCAGATGAAATAAACTTTAAGACAAAACACATAACCAAGGAGAAAAAAGGATTTTTGTGATAATAAAAGGCTCAACTTGCCCAAAAGATACAACGATAGACATATACGCACCAAACAACAGAGTGCCAAAACACATGAAGCAAAACTAACAACCTAAAAGGACAAATAGACAATCCCGTAGTTGTAGTCATAGACATTAATATCCCACTCTGGATAAGTGATAGAAAACTAGATAGAAAATCAACAAGGGTACAAAAGACCTGAACAACATTATTAACCAATATGACCCAACTAACACCTAGCAAATACTCACTCCTCAGTAAGAGCAGAATATATAACCTTTTCACACAGAACAGTCTTCAACATAGACCATATACTAAGCCATAAAATGATGCAATCAGTTTGAAAGTACTAAAATCAGAGTACGTTCTCTGACCACAATAAAATTACAAATTTCATTACAATCAACAACAGAAATTTGTGAAATCCAAAAATATTTGACAATTAAACAGCACACTTTTAATAACTCATAGATTAAAGAAGGAATCGCAAAAGAATTTAGAAAATATTTTAAATGAATAAAAATGAAAATAGAAAACATCAAAGTTTATGAGATACAGCCAAAACAGGGCTTAGAAGGAAATTTCTAGTTTTAACAGTCTGTATTAGAAAAGAAAAATGTCCCAAACCAGTTAACCTAACCTTCCGTTTATAAAATTAGGGGTGAAAAAAAGAGCAAATTAAACCAAAGCAATCAGATGAAAGCAAATAATAAAGAGTGGAAATCAACCAAATAAAAGACAAGAAAAAATTGAGTAATTATCAATGAAAGCAGAAGTTGGTTCCTTACAATGATCAAGAAGTTTGGCAAATTTTTACTTATACTGATGCAGAGGGAAAAAAAATGAAATTAGCAAAAAGAGGAAGAAAAGAGAGCACATCACCAGTAACTTCATAGAAATTTAGAGGCATAAAGGAGGATACTTTGTTCTAACAAATTAGACAACTTAGAAAAAACAGACAAACTTATAAAGACACCAATGTCCAAAGTCACAACAAGAAAAAAAACATGAATAAACATATTACAAATAAAGATATTGATTAGCAATTTCATTACTAATTTTTTCCCTTAAGCCTTAGAGTAGTCAACACAATATTGATGGAGAAAAACAGAGCTGGAGGACGACCCTACCCTACTGTGAAGACTCACTATAGACCCACAGTGATCAAGACAATACAGTATTGATGAAGAAATAGACAAACAGAACGGAGAGACCCAAATAGACCCACATAAATACAGTCAACTGATTTTGACAAAGAACAAAGACAATGCAATGGCGGAACGCTCATGCCTTCAAAACGTGGCGGAATGACGGGCCATCACAGTGCCAGACACTGACATTACACCCTCACGAAAATTAACTCAAAATGGATCTTAAACCTTGGGAGTGGAGATGACTCTTTGGATAAACCACCAATGATATGATCCATGAAAGAAAGAATGGATAAGCTGGACCTCACTAAAATCAAAAACTCTGCTCTTTGAAAGATAATGGCAGAGAGTAGTTAAGTCAGGGAGAAAATATTTGCAAAAGACACACTAGATAAAGGACTGTCATCCACAATATACAAAGAATTCTTAAAACTCAACAATAAGAAAACAACTGATTTAAAAATAGGCTGAAGACACCAAGAGACACCTAACCAAGGAAGATACACAGGTGGCTGACTAGCATATGAAAAGTCGCTCTACTAGCATGGAGGAAACAGGATTTAAAGCAGTAGGAGACCCCTGCTCACCTACGAAAATTACCAAACTCTGGGACGTCGATGACACCATATGCTGGCGAGGACGTGGAGCGACAGGAGCTCCGCTCAGCGCTGGCGGGGGTGCAGCATGGCGCAGGCACTTTGAGAGCGGCAGCTTCTTACAAAACTAAACCTACCCTTGCCTGTGACCCAACAACCGCACCCCTTGGTATTTATCCCACGGCGTGAAAACATAACAAAACCTGCACACAGATGTTTACAGCAGCTTTACTCATAATTCTCAAAACCTGGAAACAACCAAACGTCTCCTTCAGTAGGTGACTAGACAAACCGGTGCATCCAGACAAAGAAATAACTATTTCGCACCAAAAAGAAATGAGCTATCAAGCCGGAAAAACACACGGAAGAACCTCACATGCATGTTATTCATGGAAGGAAATCAGTGTGAAAACACTGCACACCACATGACTGCAACTCGAAGAGGCAAAACTAAGGAGACAATAAAAAAGTCAGTGGTCTCCAGGGGTGGGAGGTGGAAGGATGAGTGGGGGGCTCACAGAGGACGTTTAGGGCAGGGAATACGCGTGGCACATACACGAGTGTGACGTCGCAGTGGTGACTACATTACACGCTCATCCAAACGTCATCCGGGTAAGGGTGCAACATCAAGGTTGAACCCTGAGGTAAACGATGGACTTGGGTGATAGTGATGTGTCCGTGCAGGCTCGTTGACTGTAACAAAGGAACCACCTGGATGAGGATGTTGATGGTGGGGGAGGTTGTGCATGAGTGGGGTCAGGGGGCACGTGAGAAATCTCTGTAACTTTTTCTTAATTTTGCTGTAAACCTAAAACTGCTCTTCAAAGATAATCTTGAAAGTCTTCACATGAAGGGAGTCCCGTTCTTAGATGGCTCACTCAGTAACTGTCACAAACCATTAATGAAGAAATAGTGCCAATCTTTACAAATTCTCCCAGAAAACAGAAGATGGAGGGAAATTTCTCAGCCCATCCTATGACAGCAGCACTACCCTAAAACCAAAGCCAGATAAAGGCATCACAGCCAAGAAAGCTACAGACCAGCATCTCTCAAGAGTACAGACTCAGATTCTCAACAAAATATTAGCCCACTGAACTCATCAATAGAGAAAGTTTTGGACACCAGGGGCAAGCAGAATTGACCCAGAAATACAAAGTGGTTTCATATTCAAAGCAAATTAATTTAATAAACTATTAACAGCATGAAGGGAAAAAATGTATCATCATCTTAATAGATGCAGAAACATATTTCACAAAACTCAATACCCATTCATGATAAAAAAATAATCGGTTGGGGCCCATCCAGCCAAAAAGCCTGCGGAGGAGATTCCACTGTGACGGCAAAGCCTCCGGGGGGAGCGTATGTAATCGCAAAGTCCCTAGCCCTGTCTAGGAAGGCGCTACCCTGGATAACGGTTGGCCCTCCCCCCATTTGAGGATCAGGACAAAAAGAACATAGGTCCTGGGAGACTGGGGTGCAGTGCTGTGTGGCCTTTGGGACCCTGCTTCCCCCTACTTGAGAATGTGTGCGCTTGACTGCTTGACCTAAGTGGATCAGAGACTGGGGTTAGTTCTCCTATGATTCATGCCTCTTGGTAATTGTGGTTTCAGTAATTGGGCAGATTTTCTGATTGAAACTTCCTCCCTGGTTAGAGGCACCTTACCCACAGACTATTGTTTGAACCTTTAAAGAAAAATAGCCTTGTCATAAGCTTCAGTTAATATTACACTATATGCGCAAAATAAGACCCCCGCTGATGTATTTTGAGTGATGAATTATGTTTTTTGATCTTCTGTATTGTACCTCATTCCTGTCTTTGACTTTCTGTTCTCTCTTCCGTGAAAACAATGATCTTTTCTGAAACATGAGATTCCTAAGAAGTTGCAAACAATGTAATCATTAAAAGAAAGATGTAATCACCTGTGGTATATAAGACACCAAGTTTCACAGTAAAGTGTGGTCTCTTCCACCATTCATGTTGTCTGTGTTCTTTCTTGTACATATTTCGCCGACACCAACCCCCTACTCAGGGACCCTTAGACTCTGGTGCGTGGGCTGGTCCCCTGCAATAATCAACATATTAGAAACAAAACCTAAAAACCTACACCTAAAAAAAAGACTCCTGCAGAACACTTACAGGCCACTAACCTGAATTCAATGACAAAAGACTGAATACCTTTCTCTCTGGTGGAAAGTACCCCAGGAAGGCCCACTCCCACCATTTCCATCCAGTATCATGACCAGAGGCTCTGGCCAATGCAATCAGGCAAGGAAAGGAAATAAAGACCTGCATACAGGAAGGAAAAAGAGAAAAATGCCTTTATTCACAGATGACACAATGCTGTATGTGGAAAACTCTAAGTTCACCAGAAAGATCTACTAGAACTGATAAATGAGATCAGAATGCAGCAGGATCCTCAATCAATGTAGATAATCAATAGTATTTCCATACCTCATCAGGAACCCACCAAAAAGAAATTTAAGAAAATAGTTCCTTTCATGGGTGCCTCAAACAGAATAAAATACTCAGGAGAACCTCAACAGAAGGGGTGGCAGCTTCATACAGTGAAAATAACAAATACTGCTGAGGGACTTGGAGATCTTTGAAACACGAGGAAGTGGCCCACGGCTGAGGGGTAGGTTTCTCCTGAAACCCACCTGGGTTTCTGCAGAAACAGACACGCTGATCCTGAATTTTATATGGAAATGTGAAGGAGCCAGAGCAGCCAAAGCAAAGAGGGAAGCCTTCCATGCCTCAGTCTCCAAACTTACTGTAAACCAAAAGTAATCAAAATACTGTGGGACCTGCACGGAGGTGACCACGCAGACCAACGGGATAGAATTAGGAGTCCAGAAACGAACGATCCCATCTATGGTTAGTTTACCGTCAACACTGTCGCTCAGACCATGCAGCGGAGCGGCAACATCTTACTAGATGATTCGAGACTATCAGACACCACAGGCGACAAGAAGAACTTAAGCCCTGACCTCGTACACATGTAAGAGCTGATTCCCCACAGATACGAGGTGACACTATGAACGTTTAGAGGCACACAGGTGTATGTGGTGGAGTTCTTGGCTCTGACACCACAATCATGACACATAAGAGAAAATACCGATAAACCGGACCTACGGAAATTAAAATAAAAAGTCATCCGTCAGCTGAGGGAACCGTATGTCCAAGGAGGGACTTGCATCAGGGTATGTGGAGAACTATCACAGTGGAAGAACAAGAAAAAAGTCAATTAAAAAGAACAAAACTTTTAAATAGAGAAAGCACCAAAGAAGAGAAACATGATGGTCTGTGAAGCTCACAGACGGATGTTCAACACCGTTAGTCACCGGAGAAACGCAAATCAAAGCCACAGCGAGGCACCAGTCACAGCCCCTAGAGCAGCACAGCCCGGAAGGATGGTGACGGTGTCCCCAGGGGCCCGGGCGAATGGGACACCCGCACCCCAGTGGAGCATCAGACGTATGGGGGGGACGCGGGGACGCTGCCAGGTGTCTACTCAAGGGGCCTGAGCGCAGATGACCACACAAGGCCGCCTCTCTGAATGTGGACAGAGCCACCCGCGCGCTCCTCACTGGCGAGCCTCTGCCGTGAGTGTCACACGTCCCCGCTGTTCGGGTTGCTGCTCCACATTTTCTTTAAAGACTTCTCTCCCGGGGGCGCCGGGGGCCCCTAAACGCGCCTCGGTGAGCCTCTGACTTCCGCTCAGGTCACGATCTCGTGGTTTGTGAGTTTGAGCCCCTGCGCTGACAGCTCGGAGCCTGGAGCTGCTTCAGATTCTGTGTCTCCCTCTCTCTCTGCCCCTCCCCCTCCCAAAAAATGAATAAAAACATTTCTAAAATTAAAAAAAATAGACTTCTCTTCTGTTTCCTTTCAGCTTTGCCCCGGCTAAACCCTTGGTGTTGAACCCACACTGAGACTTGGTTTGTCCAAAGGAGGATTTGAACCTTTGAAATTCTGCTCCCAGCGTTTATGTTTGTCAAGGCTCTGACACCTTTTCTTCCCTTTTCCATTGACTGGTTATTCAACGCTTCTGTTTTTATACAGAATTTTGTTTGCTGTTATTTTCTGAAGTGATATGGGGAGTGAAGTGGTGACCTTACTGACTCGGCCGTAGCAGCGGGTCACAGACCGGGGTGCTCGCCGGTATGTTCAGCAAAGTAACAGCTGCTTTAACAGGAAACTCTCAGAGGCCAGGAATCTGGCACGACGGACACTTACTTCCGCTCACCAACGAACAGTCCGGGGCCGCAGGGTGAAGGCGCCAGCCCCATGAACCCCAGACTGACGGGGCCTCTGCCAGGGTCCCTGGGCCTCAGCCCCGGAGACCGGAGACCAGGGGAGGGAGGAGGGGGAGCCCCGGGGGCAGGAGACCAAGCCGGGAGGGGGGCCTGTGGGGCCTTCTCCCAGCTCCCACATGCGGGATCAGCCGCGTGGGCCCGCGTAAGTGCCGACGGGCCGGCAGCCCCGGTGACGGCTTACGAAGGGTTTTGTAGTCTAAAACCGCTCTCTCAATAGATACCCATTCATTTGACTAATAAGTGCCCCAGAGGGAGTTCTAGGTGGTCGGGAGCATCTGGGCACAAAGGAGCATGTCCCCACGGTCCCTGGCGCTCCTGCGTGGAGCTGCGCGGCCCCTGACGTCCCCAGAGGGAAATCCAACAGCTACGAAACTGCCAACAGGCAGCCACTCGGCAAATGTGGTCCCAAAATCAGTGTCTCCCGGCCACCTGGGCAGGTGCCCTCGCTGCCGAGCGAGCCCCTGGCAGCGGGCACAGGGCGCCGAGTCCGAGGCCCGTGTGACAAGGCGAAGGGAAGGGGAGGAGGAAGGGTGCTGCAGGCACGGATTGAGCAGTCTACAGGCCGGGCAGCAGGACGCGGCCCAGCCGAAGGTGCGGCTCCCGGCACCCAGGCTGGACTGGTGAGGTCTCTTCCACTTTCCCCGCAGCCTGCGGTCTGTCTGCTCCACTTCCTCTCTCTGTTTACAGGCTGAGTGTCCTCCGTGACCCAGGTCCCTGCACAAGGGTCCTTTCCTCTCCCCATTTCCCCTCTGTGCCCCTCCCTCCTGCAGGCCGAGGTGGGATTTCCCTGCGAACCCTCCACGAGCCTGCTCTCACGGCCCCATCGATGCCCCCGAGGGGCTCCTGGCGCTCGCTGCCCAATGACCCTGCATTGCCCAGAGGCAGGTCTGCCCTCACACTGGGCGGGGAGTCGGTCTGATGGCGCAGAGACCCCTGTGCTCTGGGCAGGCAGTTTCTTGTGGAGGTGGGGACAGAGCTGGGGCTCCCCACGACCCCGCGCCCCCTTGCAGGGCACTACTTGCAGGGCTCTGTGGGCCCGGCTCGGCGGGCTGGAGCCTGTCCTCCTCCTCCTCTCTGCAGCGCCCCGGCCCCTGGGGAACGCCCCCCCCCACCCTGCTGCCAGGCTGCCCTGCTGGGCTCCCTTACACCCAACGAGGGGCCACAGGACCCCCTCCTGCCCTGGGAGGTTCCCGGGCCCCCTCCCTGCTTAACAACTGCGCCCCCGAGGGCCAGCGTCCAAATTAGGGAAGGGACCAAGTCACCGGTGTCACTGGGGCTGCGGGCACGCGCTTGCTCTTCTGATGAGGCCCCCGCGGGCGCCCGGCGGCGCTGTCGCAGACTCCGCCGCCCCCGCACCACGCCGTGTTAGGAAGAAGGCGCGAGTTCTTTGCACTTCTCCGCCGGTGTACCAAAGCTTTATACGCCGGGTTATATGTGTAACAATCTGATTATTTGGGGCTAAAGGGAACTGACGCTTAAAACAAGGGAAGAAAAGAAAGCAAAACAAAACCCAAGCTTCCCAACTTTTAATTCCATGCAGACTGAATAAATCTGCCGGAGAGAAAACGCCTCGATGCCAGAGAAAGGACGGCGAGGAGCTGAGTCACCTCAGCAGAAACGGTGCCCGCTCCCCAGACACGGGGACACGGGACAAGGGAGGTCGCCGTGTCCCGCTGACCCAGCCGTGAGCAGCAGAAGCAGAAGGAGCCACAGCCCACAGCCGTGGCCCATGGGCGCAGGAGGGCTTGGCCTCACCCTCTGGGAGGTTAGTTTCCAAACAGCGGGGAGCAGCGGAAGCAGAACCCAGGCCTGGTCCCCATGTGCTGTCAGAAGCTGGGGTCCTGGCTGGGCCGGCCTCCGGAGGGCCCGGCATCTCCGTGAGGGCTTGTGCGGAGGCCCACAGAATGCCTGCCATTCCGGGGTCAGGGCCCCACGCGTCTGTCGGCAGAGAATCCCGGACCGGTTTCCTAGTGTGGCAGCCGCCGCTGAAAGCAAGCAAACCGTCTCCTAGGAAAGGATCATCGAAAATGGGTGCCAGAAGCCCCCCCCCCCAGCTCTTCTCGCTGTACAGTCTGGGGGCCCCGTGGGACTGTGTGTGCATCTCGGGGCCCCGTGGGGTGCTCGCGGGCCCCTCAGGTGGCACACTCCTCTCGAGCTCCATGTGGCCCCCGTGGGACTCTCTGCGTGGACTCTCAGGGGCCCCATGGGGGTGCTCCGCATGCACCCCGGGGCCCCGTGGAACTCTATGTGCGCTCTGGGAGTCCCCAGGTTGGGTGCTCCACTAGGGCCCCGAGACGCTGTGTGCACTCTGTGGCCTGTGGGGCACTCCTTGTGTGCT
>PJEM01010916.1:0-58352 GCA_004023845.1 Helogale parvula
GGCGGCAATGAAACATGGGATCCTTTTCAAGGTTTCCTTCTCTCGTCTAAAATATAAACTCGTGGGCCCCACTGATGGAATTGTCTCCTCTCCATCATTGGGAGCGAGGATTGGGGAATAAAGCGGATCACGAATTGCTGGAATGTGTTCCCCATGGATAATTTCCTGGGTGTTTCTACATTTTCATTCTATCAAGTACTGAACTAGGGCTAAGTCCTGAATAAGAATAGCTGTTTGGTTTGTGTTTGTTTTTGTTTGTTTGTTTGTTTTAGGACAGCTATGTTTTTAGAACCCCTAATTCCATTCCAGCTCCTGGTATGCAGCATTGTCCCTAAGTATGTATATTTGATTTCCCTGAATATTCATCTTAGAACACAAATGCTCTCTTGAAACAATTCAGTCTAGCTTCAGAGCTCTCTCCTTCCCCACGCGTCAGGGGTCTCTCTCCCCACGGGTCATCCACCATCATTCCGTGCTAAGATGCACAAATACTTTCCGGGACATTTCCTTCTGACTTCATTAACTTTTCACCAGTATATACCTTCCATTCTACTTTATTCATTCTCGTGTATACAATTCTTGAATTTCCACATCTTTAAGTAACAAAGGATGTCCGCAGGTCTGTATGGATATTTATATAGACATAACTCCCCAAATTGCCAATCTGGCCTTGGCTTCTCTCCAGAATAATAAATACTTTCAACTATCAGCTGATGCAATGTCTGTACTCAAATGTGCCTCCCGTCAATGAAATAGTCTATCCATTAGAAAGCATCCTATTAGACATGTTTTTATTATAGAGATGTTGATGATACATGTAGAATAATAGTTACAACGTGTGCGTATGTGGGTATTTATTGAATAAAATGAACAATGAATATACTACCTAACTTCAGAACTAGAGCATAACCAACACCATTAAAGCTATTTGAGTGTTCTTCCTGACCCTCATCCCCTTTCTATACATTTACATATTTATCGATTCTTGATAGTTACAGGAGTGGTAAATATAATTCTCCGCATTGTGGCTTATCTTTTCACTTTTTTAATGATGTCTTCAAAATCAAATATAGGAAACTTTAATATATTTAGTGCCTGGTATGTTTTGTTTAAAAATCCTTCCCTTTTTATGGTCTTAAGGATAGTCTCCTATATTTTATCTATTTATTATTTTTTAATGTTTATTTACTTAGTTTCTTGAGAAAGAGCAGAGCGTGAGCAGGGGAGGAGCAGAGAGAGAGGGAGACACAGAATCTAAAGTGGGCTCCAGGCTCTGAGCTGTCAGCACAGAGCCCGAAGCGGGGCTCAAACTCACAAACTGTGAGATCATGACCTGAGCTGAAGTCAGACACTTAACTAACTGAGCCAGCTCTTTGAAAGCTTTAAGAGTTATTTGTTCTTTTGTCTTTAAGTTTTTAATCTACCTAGAGTTGCTTTTTGTGCATGGTAGAGTGTAGGGATCCATTTTAATTTTCTTTCATAGAAATAATCAATTATCACAGCACCTTATAAACAAACTGATCTGTCACACCAGTTGTCATAACTTGGTTCCACAAGAGCGAGCTTTCGTGGTTTCCTTATCATACTCCACCATCAGTTTGGTTATCTCCAATGAATGCTTCATGCTCTTAGTTTCTAAGGTCTCATAAGTCTTGGTATTTGGTAGAACAGGTTCTTCACTGTCTTGAGAAGAGGATTGTTTGTAACCCTGATGATCATAGCCTCCATTTAAATAGCTTCTCTTTGATGATTGTCACATAGTTAAAAAAAAAATTCTCCATAACGTTGTTATTCATTCTTTGTTGGATTTATCCCAAAGTAATAGGCCACTGTTTTCTTTTTAAAGACTTAGATTTTTAAGAGCAGTTATATGTTCACAACAAAATTGAGGGGAAGGTACAAAGACTTCCCATAACCACCCCACCCCACATGCATGGGCTCCTTCATTATCAACATCCCCCACTAGAATGGTACATTTGTTGCAACTGATGAACCTCAGTTCTTTTGACACATCGTCACCCAGAGTCCAGAGTTTGCATTAGGATTCACTCTTAATGTACCTTCTATGGGTTTGGCAAAAATGTAGAAGGCCACGATGATGTCACATATCACTCGGGTATCATACAGACTATTTTCACTGCCCTAGAAACTCCCCTGCACTCCACCTGTTACCTTTCCCTGCTCCTCCCCTCGAACTCCAGCAGCCACTGATCTTTCCACCCTGTCCATGTTTTTTTTCACTTTTCCAGAATGCCATTTAGGTAGAATCATAGGGAAGCTTTCTTGAATTGGCATCTTTCATTTTTTCATTTAGTAATAGGCATTAAAGGCTCCACTATGTCTTTTTATAGCCCGAGAGCTCTTTTTTTTATTTTTATTTTTATTTTTTTAGTGCTGAGTAGTATTCCATTGCCTGGTGTTTCCCTTTTTTTGAATGACATTTTTTGCTGTTGCTCATATTTGAAAATGCAGCTGGCTTTTGCATATATTTATAAATCTCACCAAGCTCTGTATCTTCCTTTCCAGTTATACGATTTGTTTGTTTTTTGTACCTTAGTACATTAGCTTGCGTGTGAGTACAATGCTGACCTACATTTTACTTGACCAGTCTCTGATTTTAAAGGGATTTTTATAAAATTCCAGTTATGAATAATGTGTGCTACATTTAACCATAGATTTCTTTTACCTGATAAAGCTTCCTTCTTTTCGTAGTTTGCTAAGTGTGTGTTTTCTAACCATTACAGTGATTGAGTTTCATCAACCATTTTTTATAAACTGAGAAAATGGTTTCTCTCCATTTGTTAGTGATGTTTGCACAGTTAGCTTTATCCTTGCTTCACTGTTAATAAATCTATCCTTTACCCCTGGCGCAAACCCTGCCTGATTATGGTGTATCATTTCTTAAGAATACATTCGTGATGCTAATATTTTATGATATTTTGCTATTTTCTTGAGTAAAGTTGACTTGCATTTTTTCTTTCTCATACTATGCTTGTCTGAGTTTTAGTATTAAATTGGTCTACAAGAATGAGTTGAGGAACGTTTCCTCCTTCTATTCTCTTGGAAGAGTTTGTGCGGTAGAATGAGCCTGAAAGCGGCCGGAGCCTCCTGCCTCCTTCCCATTGGCAGGTGTTGGACACCAATGCACAGGCCAGTATGACATCTGACCGTGTGCTGGTTTCTTCCGCTTTTCTGTGCCTTGTTCTTGGTGTTTTTCTAACTCCCCTTTCCCGCTCCACCAGTTTGGTGTTAAAAACACCGATGACTTTTAACTTGTACTGTACAGCTTTTGCCCGATATAAATTAAATTAGAAATTTAAATATTTAGTCAGCATCAAAATGCTCCTCCTGAATACAAGGACCTGGGGATACTTTAATTTTGATCTCCCTTCCCAACTGACTTGCCGATGTTGCCCAACATTTTATCTCTTAACTGATCCAAATGGGACACTGTTTACTGGTCTTGTGTCATCTTTAGGAACAACAAAGGCTCATTACATTTTATTTGAAGTCTGTTTAAGTCAATAAATTTTTATTTAAGGAATTTCACATGCGATTCCTCCTACTACCAATCACCTTGGTTCCTCCAAAGACAGGAAGTGAGCACAAGCAGGGGAGGGGCGGAGAAAGAGGAAGAGGATCCCAATCAGGCTCCACACTCAGCGGGGAGCCTGACCCGAGGCTCAGTCTCACAATCTGGAGATCATGACCCGAGCCCAAACCAAAAGTCAGTTGCTTAATTGACTGAGCCACCCAGGCACCCCCAAGTAGCCCTTTTTGAAAAGAATTTTTGGCTCAATCCCTGGTTGTCCGTCAGTCCGTAATTCTTTCAACCGGGCTTCTTTGAGCTCCACTTGAATATGGACATGCTTCACAAAGCCCCCACCAGTAACCTTTGGAATCCAATTTCTTCAGGCAATTGGCTGTAGGACCTTAGAAGTTAAATTTTATTTTATTTTATTTTTTAATGTCTTTTATTTATTTCTGAGAGACAGAGACAGTGCGAGCAGGGGAGGGTCAGAGAGAGAGGGAGACACAGAATCTGAAGCAGGCCCCAGGCTCTGAGCTAGCTGTCAGCACAGAGTCCGACATGGGGCTTGAACCCACGAACCGTGAGATCATGACCTGAGCCAAAGCCGGCCGCTTAACCGACTGAGCCTCCCAGGCGCCTCAGAAGTTAAATTTTAGAAAGTTCGTTGATTGCTATTTTGTCAAGTGATAGAAAATACATTATCCCTTAATTGTTTCTAATATTGAAAGTCTTGTTCCATCCACTTTTAACTCATGAGTCTGTAGCTCTCATTGTCACCCCTGCAATAAACTTCTGGTGGAAGCATAACCCGAGTCTCGATGTAGACACATTCACAGCCTGTGGACACCACAAATGAGTGCCTGTTCTCATCTAGGATGAGGCTTGGAGGAAATAAAGTATTTTCTAAAATTCTGTGACACTAACTGTATTTCGTAGATGCACAGACTAAACTCTCCTGGCAAATCAAGTGGTAAGGCGTAAGATTAAGGTTAACCGATTATATGAATTAACAGTGTTTGCAACTCCCAGAGAGACTCTGAGGATTTATGGAAAGAGAACAGAGAGCTACATTTCTAATCCCTTTCCATAATGCAGATCTTCATCATCGTCACGTTTAGATTTCTGTAAAAACTATCCAGTGTTCTACCTCTAATCCAACTTCCATGCTGTAGCCTAAGTGATTTTTCGCAAAGTGCTTCCTATTTCAAACTGCTGATCCCAAAGGCCCAAGCCCTTAGCATGGTTTACAATTAGGCCCCTTGCTTTTTTGAGTCTCCCAAACTACAAATTTCATTCAAACTCCATCCAGTTACAGGATGACATTGTTGTCCTTGTCTGTCACACGGGGCCTCTATAAAGGATGTGATTTCTTACTCATCTTAAGACTTTTAGGTCGCTGAGAAGGCTTTCTGGACTCCCTCAGGCAGAAAGATACTCACCTTCTCTCCTATGTGTTTTTTTTTTTTTTGAAATGTTATTTATTGAGAGAGAGAGAGAGAGAAGGAGCACGAGTGGGGAAAGGACAGACAGAGGGAGAGAGATCTCAAGCTGGCACAGAGCCTGTCACGGGGCTCAAACTCATGAACTGTGAGATCTTGGCCAGAGCCATCGAGTCGACGCCTAACCCACTGAGCCACGCAGGTGCTCCTCTCCTACGTATTTTCAAGCACTTGGTAGTACAAGTGACCGGTGTTGGTGTTAAATGCTTGGTTCAAATTCACCATTTAGTCATTACATCTTGACTTATTCATCTGGTTAATTACGTTGCTAGGACTTCCCTCATAGGGTCATGAGATATATAAAACCAGACCCCAGTAATTATTGCAAGTGCTCTGAAAATGTTCTCTCCATTTTTATGTGAACCTTGAAGTGCCTGATAGGCAGAGATGCCAGGAATACGTCTAAAAGGTGAACAGGACATGGTTCCTTTGCTGTGATAATACGGGCCTGCTGGACAGCACAACTAACCCTCGGGGCAGCAGTAAGGACGACAGAACGGCTACTCATTTGGTAATTCTTTTTTTTATGAATGGTCAACATCTGTAAACACTATAATCTTTAAAAAGCTTTATAAGTATAAACTCAGAACACATGACAACTTCCAACCACTGGCATTAGATTAACTGTGCGATCACATTCTGTGTTTGCACATAATTAAAGGCATAAATAGTCTGTTTCTAGTACTGGTTATAATTTTCATGTAAGATATAGTTAAAAGAATAAACAATCAGTACTATATATGGAGTTTCAACTGAATCTGGATAAAAATGTTCTATATATTAGCATATATGAAAAATTAAAGACTATTGGAGCACTTAATAAAAACACTTAGAAAATTTTGTCATATTCATAAAGTTTATTTTAAAAAATTGTTAAAAACTAACCATACAGGAATATTTATTAATATACTTAAAAAGTTTGTTCCCCGTGAAGGAAAATACATTAGCAACATCTTCCAGACACCATCTTTATAAAAGTAAAACTTCTAGATGCTGAAATGTACTACAGTAGATTCTATAGTTTACACTTTTAATCACAGGATTGAAAATCATTCTCCCTACTCCCCGCCCCCCCCACGTGGCAGTTCTTACCGTTAATGAATGACATTCAGTCACGTTCGATACCACCACAGACCCTTAAATAGAGCACACACTGCATGTTTACTAACAGAACAAGTCTTTTCTATTGGTCGTCACGTCAGACTTCCGGATAAGCGTTGGACTAGAAGTACAAATAGAAACACTACATCCCATGATTGTAAACATTCACCGAGAGCTTCCAGAGTACGATGAGTAATGGAGGTGGCCCCACGGTCAGTCAAGGGCTCCTCACGCGCTCAGATACTGCTGAGATTAAGAAATAAGTTTGAAGGCCAATCATCACAAGCCTTCCTTGCATTTCTGTAAGAAAGTAGTTCTGGATATATTTTTAGTCGAAAACACCTGAAAGTCATTCTAAAGACTATATTAAGCACCATTTTAACTTACCTGAAATAGATTAAGTTAAATTCAGCAGTAAATGTTTGAGCATAAATGTCAGACATTAGAAATAAATGTGGGTTTCAAGTTCCCTTCTGTGGATACATACAAAGTATTGAGTTCTAACAGGGACCGCTCGTGCATTCCAAGGGCAGTAATGCCCCCAGGGCCAAATGCAGCCCGTGAGCCTGAGGCACAACTATTACTTCTGTCAGTGGATGCTAGACAAGCAGATTTAAGGCTGTATTCGGCTATAAGAGTTCGACCTCCTCTTTAGTATCCTTCCTACACAGATCACATACACGACTCAAAATTTCATAGGGTGGGAGGCGAAAAGTCCCCGGACACCTTTTTAATACTATTCTCCATACAATTCATCATCAGCATATTTACATAGGGGAGTGTTCATACTTAAAAACCATTAAAAAATGCAATCATCATTGTTTTAAACTCTTATCCCAATTTTCCCCAAGATTATCCTCATTCTCATTTTCTGAGAATGTTAGCCAACTTCACATTAGTCAGATTGTTCACTGCAGTCCTTAGGCGTATCCGATGCTGCTCCGGAGGAGAATACAAATTAAAATATATTCACTGCCACCCACTTTGGGACAAGCCCGGTTGCAAAGAGAACGGCGTTCCTGGTGTCGAAGGATAACTAGGAAATCCATCTGGCTGAGCTGAATAACTTTCCAGAGCCGAAGCTGAATGGACCTGACAGAAAGAACGTGCAGGTTAGCAAGTGCCGAATCCATTCAAGTCTGTACTTGCTTTTGCCTGTACCACACCACAGATATTTAGAGTGGGAAAGAATAGCAGCAGCAGCAACAACAAAATTGGGGCAAGGTTAAGTGTGATTAGTCTCCCGAAATTTTTAAGAAACATTCAAAATACTTCAGATGTTGGAGGTAAAGAGAGAAACCACCGAAATACTTAATATTTTTTCCAAAATGGCCAGTAGGTTTTCTAGAGAAGAGATGCTTTAATGGTCCATTATTTTAGCTTAAATTATAAAAGACCAGTTCACATTTAATGGGCATGTATGACGATTCCATATGTAAGATCTCCAAACTAAGAGCAGCAAAACAATTCACATAGACTAACAGACCAGCACCTGTGTTACCCTTCTGACGGAAGACGGGAATAATTTGCAGATTTGGGGAGACTGATCATAAAATCTCCAAACATTCCGCTACCAGCCACTTCTTGGCCAACGCTGGGCTATCATTATTGGCACTGCAAGGTCATCATTGCAGAAGCTACGTACAGATGTTACCATTGAACTTCCAGCCGACGCTGCCTGCTCACCTGCTGTAACAAGGCGGACTGTGCAGCCGCGTTATGCTGTAATTCTTGCAAAGATGACTGTGAAGGATTCTGGGAAAACCCTGGGATACCCGGGAGGGACAACAGGCCTGGGAAAACAGAACTGCCTGCAGCTTGAAGGCCAGATGACAGGCTAAAACAATAGACAGAAAAACAGGTCAAAATGCAGAGAAGACAAAAGCTATTGCTTCCGTTATCTGTCAAATACTACTTTCAGAGGTAAAACAAACCTTACATTTCTCTGTTGGAAGGAACCCTAAAAGTCAGCCACTCACTGACACCAAATTTACTTTATGTTAGAAAGTGTGTTATTCTGAATTCAGCAAGTCTATGCTTTGCATAGAATACTCCCTGCTGTTTTATGATGAGGATGAATGACCAAACACCAGAACTGTCTGAGCGGGCATCAATATTGGACACACTACACCTAACGTGTTTCCTGAGTACTGAAGTTTCAGCCCAGAAACATAGACATTGGCACCACCAGTCAAATTTCGACTCATCTGACGTACTGGTAAAAACTAGGCTCGGAACCACATGGTAGGCCCGGAATGACCTTGGCCTACCCGCATGCTAGCCAGCCACATACCCGGCTTGGGCAACGAGAGCGGAGTTGAAATTGGAGCTAAACGCCGAGGCGAATCCCGGGAGGACGGGCGCCGGTGACGGAGTCGTGGCGGCGACGGGCAGCGGGGTGACAGCGGCCACCGTGGACGGTGCCTGCAGCCCCGGGAACGAGGGGAGCGCGGGGGCGACGCTGGGAGTGTTGGAGACGGAGAAGGCCGGGTAGGAGGGGTTTGAGGCCGGCAGAGGCCCCTGCGTGACCGAGAAGAGGGAGGGGACGGCGGTGGACAGGTTGAGGGGGAAAGGGGCCGCGGAGGCCGGTGCTGAGGCCGCGAGTCCTGAGAGGACGGCCGTGGCGGAGCTGGGGGCGGGCACGGGCGGGGACGTGACCGCTGAGGACGAGGTGGCTAGGAGCGACCCTGGAAGGGACACGGAGGGGGTCAGAGACGGGTTGCCGGCTAGCGGGAAGTTATTGGTCAAAGAAGTGAAAGGAGGAAGGGCAGTGAACACGGGGGTGATGGGGGCGGAGGAGGCGTGCGGCGGGAGGGAGATGGACGACAGTGGGTTGGACACGTTCAGGGGGGCGGTCAGGCCAGAGAGCCCCGACAAGGCAGGCTTAAGGCAAGTGGACAAGCTGATGGGCACGGACGCAGACGTGTGCGCACGGCCCAGCGTCCCCGGCAGACCCAGAGCGCTGTGGGAGGGGGTCGCGGCATGGGACGGGCCTTTGAAGGCCGAGGGCGTGGGGCTCGTGGGCTCGGTTTTGATCATGACCGGGACGGTCGTGACCGCAGGGGCGGAGGCCGCGCGCAGCTCCGAGCTACCCGGGCGCGGGCCCTGCAGCAGCGGCGCCGGCGAGCCCCCGCTGACCGACCCCGCGGCGGCGCACGGCGGCGGCGGCGGCACCAGCGGAGAATGCGCGGGCAGTGTAGACGGAGTGGACGCCGAGCCGGCCGCGCTGGCCGGAGGGCCGGGGAACACGGCCAGCCCGGGGGCCGAAGCGCTCTGCGCGGCCGGGGGCACGTAGCACTTGCCGGGACCCGCCACGGCGGAAGAGTCGGGGTTCGGGTGAGTCAGAGAAGACAGGGAGGCCAGCCCACTTGTAACAGCAGAGGACAGAGCGGACGAGTTGATTAAATTGGTGTCATTTGATGTCAGAAAGCCTTTTAAAGCAGACAGAAGGGGGCTATTTGCACCGAGGGGACAAGCCACACTAGGCGCAGAGCTGCCAGCAAGGACAGAAGGAGCGGGTTTGGACACGCCTTGGGATGTGGGCGTCAAGGGCAAGGGGAGGCCCGCAAACACGGAGGACAGCGAGGCCGAATTCGGGTTGTTGGTAGAAGCAGCGGTAGAGGTGGCGGTGAAGGGGAGGCCAGGGAAAGGGGCCGGTGTGGAGGCGAACGTCTCACTGGAAGCAGGAGCGCCCCGAGGCGCGGCTGTGGCCTGAGGGGCTGGGGCGGGAGGGGCAGGGGGGCCGGGCAGCGGAACCAGGCCCGAGAAAACGGACGGCACGGGAGCCGAAGTTGTACTGTGGATGGAGGTAACGGGCGCAGCGGGCAAGGAAGGGGTGCGGATAACTGTTGGATTTGGCGTTGCTGGCTGAGGCGTATGAACGGCCGACGACACCTGCCCCGGGAACACAGGGAGGACGGTGTTTGGCATGTTCATCCCAGAAACGGTGGCGACTGCCGGTGCCGGCGGATGGTTCACTGCTTTGACTGGGGATGCGGTGGGGACGGGAGTGGCAGCAGGTGTAGAAGGATTGGAACCGTGAGGAGAGAAGAGCTGACTCGCTGGGGTAGGGAACGCTGAGGAGGGAGGAGACAAGAATCCATTACCATGCTGAAATGTCAACTGTAACCCAAAAGAAAAGGTAAAATGTTTATAACATTTAACAAACAACAGAGGAAATCACTGACAGGTCTAAGAGGCTATTGCAGCATGCACGTCACCAGACTCTGTGGCCCTGATTTTCACTGCGGAGCCTCGGTGAGAGCTAGTGATCTTCTGCTCAGAAGAGACCTCCAATGCACACTAAGTAAGCCCTGGGAAATGAGCAAATTTTCTTTTCGTATTTTCCCAACTTTTAAAAATTAAAAATTCATTTTGTGATTAGTGTTGGTGTACTGACTTTACCTTTTATTCTTTCGAACCACTTACCTAGAGTAATAAAACAAGTCACTGCCCCTCTTACGAGCTTTCAGGACATCACTTTCCTTTTAGGCCTTCCAGGATTCATGCCTATTTCTCCAGTATTATGGTCACTCGGTGAGTTGAATTTGACATTCCAGTTTATAATCTATACAGCTTTTCCTCCCAAGCATTTTCTCATACTGCCTCTTCTACGTATCTCAACCTCTACTATTTGCTTTGTCCTAGGAGCTCCTTTAGGAGCAAAAGCCATGTCTAATTCACCTTTAAAACCTAGTACCTGGCACTGTGCGTGGCATCCGGGTATCTAATAAGTGTCTGCCACACTAGATCTGTTACCGTGCCCTCAACTATAGTTACCAAACCCATCCAAGGACTTACTCTCAAGAATTCTACTAAAATTTGCTATAATATTTGCATTCTGATAAATTCTACAAATAATTACTGTAAGTATTTTGGGGGATGATTTGTGCTTCCTCCCTGAATCAATTTAGTGACTGTGTTAGCCTTTGATGATTTTGTTAGTGTCAAATGGAAAGCATGACTCAGGTCACTAAAGTCATGACAACTATCATCTGCTGCCTTACTCGTAGACAGAAAATGTTCCTTTGGCAGTGATAGTCAACTGAAAAATATTTCCATGGGCTAAGACTTAAGTCTCTAAATTAGTGCATAATAAAGTTCTTGCATAAAGAAGTCGACATGGTCGGCGAAGTACTGTACTATAGTAATCATGGTAGGCAAGGGACCACAGGAAAAGAACGGAAGAAAATAACATAAACATAATCCATCTGTACTGAGAGACGGCCAAAAGGTGCTATATTGAGCTGAACAAATTTTATGGTAGTTTAGAAAAGAGGGGCACCTGGGTGGCTCAGTTACTTAAGTGTCCAACTCTTGATTTCAGCTCAGGTCGTGATCTCATGATTTTGTGAGTTTGAGCCTTACATGGGGTTCCATGCTGACAGCGCAGGCCTACTTGGGATTCTTTCTCCCTGTCTCTCTGCCCCTCCTGTATTCAGGCCGTCTCTGTCTCTCTCAAAAATAAATAAAATAAACTTAAAAAAAAAAAAGGAAAGATGGCAGAATTGACAAACACTAATATATAAATACATAAACTTCAAACTCAAAAGGCCTGAAGGCTGTCCCATATCCATGTCATTACCAGCAATTTCGTTTCAAGAAAAGAAAGACTAGATATTTTAAATTTAGAGATCATATGAAAAATAGATTTGTACTTTTGTTGGCATTTGTTTTATAAGCAGAAGCCCAGGAATATGTATCTAGTTTTGTACTCAATAACGTACTAAAAATTTATTTAGGTCAACATTGCTTGGGAAATATTTGAGGATTCACTATCTTATATAACAACATGCTGAGGACCATGCATTTAAGGACAGATCATAAGAGAGGACCAAACTGTCCCATAGCGTTTTTTATAGCAGCCTCCAAAGGACTGGAGATCTTTTTATATAATAAAGCAAAAGCCATGCACTGTTCATCATAGTGCCTACAGTTAAAACGTGACAAAACAACAAATTAAAAAAAGTCCAAAAACATTCCATAATAAACACTCCTTTCTGTCACATAATTTGGGTGTCAACCATAAAACATTATCCGTCAGATGCTATGCTAAGAACTGTATGCCTGTCATTTCACTTGTCCTCACATAACCCTCTGACACAGGTACTAACAACCCCATTTTACAGATGGGCAATCTGCAGCCTGGAGTGGTTAAAGAAATTTGGTAGAAGATCATACAGCTATTAAATGGTTTTCAAAGGGAATAAAGGTTCAGGGCGCCTGGGTGGCTCAGTGGGTTGGGAGTCCGACTCTTAATTATGGCTCAGGTTATGACCTCATGGTTCATGAGTTCAAGTCCTGTGCTGGGCTCTGCATGATGGGATTCTCTATCCGTCTCTCTCCCCCTCCCCTGTTCACGTGTGCACATGCACGCCCTCTCCCTCTCAAAATAAACTTAAAAAGAAAGGGAATGAAGTTTCAGTTATGCAAGCTAGTGAATAAATTCCAGAGATCTGCTATAGGACACTGTGCCTATACTTAAGAATGCTGTATTGTGTACTTAAAAATTTAAGAGGATACATTATTACAATAATAATGTAAAAAGGGCCATGCAGCTATTAAGTGATGGAACCAAAATTTGAACCCTGGCCTGACAGACCCATATCCTTAACTGCTATACTAGTTTATCCTTTTGTTTCTTGATGTTATTCAAAAGGCAGATAAAATCTTAATCATGCTAACATTCACAGTATATGAAAACAGAGTCTGCTACTCCCGATGTTGGTTCTTATGCCACTAACTTGTCCCTCCCGTCAAAAATACTAATGACACTGAGCGTAAGTTTCCTTCACCTCCTGTTCAGAGGAGTTAAGTGACATGGTAACAAAGCCAGGCAGCACCAGAGCAGGACAAGAAAATCATGTCCTGACAGCTCAGTATTTCCATATTATGCCACCTCCTTTAGAAACCACAGCTAAAAAGCACTGGTTAGGCGCCCTGCTCAGGGAACAGAACTCTCCCGCTGAGACTCCTAACTATGCAGAGAACGGTTAGGTTCCTGGGCCACTCTGCTACACGAGAACCGAGCCCGGGTTCTGTCTCCTGTCCGAAAGCATGCATCTCCTTCCCGAGCACAAAGCTCCTCAGCTAGAGGCAGCACAAAATGCCGCGGCACTACTGCCACCTGCAGGCACCGTGCTGGCCACATCACATCCTCCTTTCTCAAGTCCACTTCCTGCTTCTGCTCTGCATTAAGCTGTGCTACCCCCAATACTTATGAATCTAATTACCTGACTCTAAAGCTAGGATTTAAAATAGCTTTTGGGAAAAAGGACTTTTATCACATTATGTTTCCATCAAAACAAAGATGAGGCTTCTTCTATTACAATATGTAAAGTGAATGTGGACGTAATGCCACACAGCACGAAGATTATACTGCAGGTTTTTCAGATAAGACACAAAGGCACACGGTTAATTTAAAACCCAGTCAATATCAATGTTTCATTGTGTGCATAATGTACCACTATCAAGCAACTTTTAGCAAGTACTGATGAAATCCTTTAAGTAGGAACTTTCCCCAAAGCACAGATTCCAAATACATCCAATTCAAATTGCTGTGAGTGAACAACGGAGCAGAAAACCAGGACTAACTTCAGCTGTGCCTGGAGCAAATTTGACACTTACTTTGATTCTGTGTAGGTTTTGACTGACTGGAAAGGTCTTCATTTTCTGTATGAAAATAAATAAATAAATAAATAAATAAAAAGGTTGATTTCAAGTTTTATTCAAGTTAGCCACCACCATAATAATCAGAGGTTGGCATCATCAAAAAAAGAAAAGCTCAGGATGTGTGTGCATTCTATGTTAGGAAAAGCCAGGATGCTTGCAGGAGAGAGATCAACAGAAATAATGGTAGTAACTATATGAATAACACAATGACAGCATTATGAGCAACTGATCCCTAATCTCCCTCCCCCACCACTTCTTAAATTACCAGGTTTTAAATAACCACTGATATTTTGCAGATATATTTGAAAACACTTTCAGGAAAGGTGGCAGCCTGAGACTGCCACCTAGGAGCAAGCAGTTGCAGGTGGAGTGCAGAGACCCACCATTCCTGGCTAAGCCGGCGGTCACTTAGACAGCAGGAAGACTCGGAAGTGGGAGACAGCCACCGAGCGCAGAGTCCACAGCCATCTGAGGGACCAGTCTCACAGGCCATGTGATGATCCAAGCAAACAGAAAGAAAGGGGCCCTGGTTTCCTGTTGCACTCCCTGCTGGAAAAGGCCCTACGCTAGGAGCTGCCAGGAAGCACCCTGATGGAGGCGGACTTGAAGCCTGGGACACTGACCCAAAAGCACACTCCTCCCCACTCCGCATGGAAAGGACCTACCTAGACCATAAGTCAACGATATAATGGGAGGAAATTTACCTCTCACAGCCTAACAATAACTGCCCAAAAACAAACAGTGGAACAGAAAGAACCTGCAAACTTGATGTGGTGAGCGAAAAAAAGATCATAGCTTGTTTAAGGAACTTGGTACAAATAAACAACCAGAACATACAGTGTCTATCAATAAAGATTCCATGCAAAGGAAAAAAAAAAAACTTTAAAAACTTGTCATGCAAATTAAAAACGCATACATACACACATAATATGCAAGAAAATATAAGCAGAGAAGGTGAAAGTTTAGATATAAAAATAGGATTCCAAATCAATAAATGTAAGGAATGATGCTGATTAGAAATAACATTATAAAAGCTAAATTACTTCATTGGAAATAAGAAATAACAACAAAAAAATCACATTTAAAATGGCAAAAAAAGAGAATATACAAAAAAGGTTTGTTATGCTTAATTTTCAGAGAGAGACAGACAGAGAGCAAGTGCAGGAAGGGCAGAGAGAGGGAGACAGAGGATCTGAAACAGACTCTGGGCTCTGAGCTGTCAGCACAGAGCCAGACGCAGGGCTCAAAATCACAAACCATGAGATCATGACCCGAGCTGAAGTCAGAAGCTTAACCAACTGAGCCACCCAGATGTCCTATAAAAATATACATATTTATATAAATAAACAGGTAAGAAACTTAGCAGACAGACAAATAGAGTGCAAAATAAAAGTACCAGAAGAAGAAAAATAAACACAGATGAAAAAGCAATAACTAACGTAATACTGAAAACAAAATTTTCACAAGCTTTAAAGACTTGAATTTTCATTATCTAAAGAGCTTACAGACTTCTGTGAAAGATTAATGCTAAGATCCACACCTAGACATCCTGATGAAACCGTTGAACTCCATGATCAAAGGCACTCCTGAATTCTAAAGATAAGAAATATTTTCTTCATAAGCTTACAGAAACTAAAGTTCTAACAAAGAAAAGAAAATTAATTGGAATTGGGTTTTTCATGTACAACTCTGTATATGTGCCCTTTTAAAAAACTACTTAGAGAAGTTTTCTACTAAAAGAAAAACACAATGAGCACATCAGGACCAAGGATCAAAGAAGAGAGGAAGTAGTAAGAAGTCATTAGGTTCAGAGGCACAGAAGGAAACATGCATGGTATTTCCAGCAAAACACACAAATTGATGAAAAAGAGGAGTGAGAGTGAAGTCAGTGGAGTAGAGAGCAGCTTTTTTTAACTTTTTGTATACTGATAAACCATTAAGAATATGACAATAATCACTAGCGATATTAAAGATAAAAGTTCTGAGTTTGGGTGGGGCAAGGGGAGAGGAGTTGTTGAAAATAAAACAGCAGGGGTGCCCGGGCGGCGCAGTGGGTTAGACTTCGTTAGACTTCGACTCAGGTCATGATCTCACGGTCATGGGAAGGCTCAGCTCAGAGCCTGGAGCCTGTCTTGGGATTCTTTATCTCCCTCTCTCTGACCCTCCCCTGCTCATTCTGTCTCTCTCTCTCTCAAAAATAAAAATAAAGCTCTAAAAGAAAACAAGAAAAAGAAAAGAAAACCGGTTTGACTAATACAAGTAAAAAAAAGTAAAGAATGAAAAACTGGGACAAAAGAGTAATAATGAATACAAAAATAAAAAGGAAGGGCTACGAACACACATGCAATTTTTATGATTACTAAAAATGCCTATTAAGTCTCATTCTCAGTGGTTTAAAAATCAGAATCTAGTTATATGTAATCTATAAACCAACTAGCCTATCAACTAAGTAAAACCCTAAAATAAAAATCAAAAGTAAAGATAAAGATAAAAACAAAATATTATCATTTCTATTATGTAAACAAAAAGGTTAATAGTAATACCCAAAAAGACTAGGCAAGAAAGAAGTATCTTATAGTAAAGTATAACTCAGCTGATCTTTTTTATACCTAGGAAACTCAAGAGACTTTCAAGGAAAAAAAAAAGCAGAATAAGTAATTAGTAATAAGCACCTAGAAATGAAATATTTCATTTATAATTTTAACAAAAAATACCTTTAAAATTCCTAGAGACAAACCTAAGGCAAAGAACCTATAGAAGAAAACTATAGTCTCCTTGAAAGAGATAAAATAAGCCCTGGGGGAAAAACACTACCAACTGACACAATATAAAAACATAAAATTCAGTATGATTGAACAGTAAGACTTAATATCATAAAAATGTCAGATCTCTCTAAATTTATACAAATGTATATATTATGTACTTACATACTGTGTATAATTAATACAAAATTATATAACATATTAGTATCTACAACTATAAATATACATATACATGTACACATATATATTTAACTGTTTTTAACTGCATAAAATGGTCTTAAAGTTCAGATGGAAAAAAAAAATTTCCAAACATAGTAAGAAAAATAGAAAATATAGTAAGAGAAAGCTAGCCTTACCAGATATCAGAACACACTATATATCTGCTAATCAAATCAACATATCATCATAACATAAAGTAACTAGACTGGGACAGAATAAAGAATCCAGAATTAGAACCACATGTGTATATGAAAACTCAAGACAACTGTGGTCTCTCACACCAGAGGGGAACACAGACGAGTTAATAAATGGTGCCGCCATGATGGGCTACTCTCTGGACAGAAACTAAGAAGAACCTCTCTTTCGCCCCAGACGCAGTAAGAGTCTTACAAGACCCAGATCACCTCGACTCCCTAGGGTGGGATCTGAAACAAGATGAAATAATCCCAGCTTTTCTTCCATAGCCTCTCTTTTTCTAAGCAAAAATAGAAAACTCTCAAGGCTAAAGGTACCATAAGTAAGGGTAAGGAATAAAATGATGAGTTTGCAGAAAACTGTTTAGTAACTCTCATCGGAGTACCTGGCTGCAAGCAACAGAACCACTCTAGCGAGTAAAGGAGAATTTGTTAACAGGTGGTATTAAGTAACTCTGGGTCTCTGAGAAGGATAGAAAAAAAAAAATTAAGTTCTACCCTACCCTACACATATCTAGAAATAAATCGTGAATAGATTAAAAGCTGAATGTTAAGCAAGAATCCCTATAAAAGTAATTAGCAAATACAGATGACATTTTCATACTGCTGGGATGGGGAAGGCTTTCCTAAGCAAGACATAAAACTAAGAGGAGTCAAATAAACAATACCTAATTGAAATAAATACTAAGTTCTTGTAAAAGAACACGAATGAAAATGTAGGCTGAATCCCACGTTCCCCAGAGACTCAGGGGAAAGTGCTGAACGGGAAAGTGCCAGGGGAAGCTGAAGCCCCCGGGAGCACCTTCTCACAAGCCGTTCCTCCCCACACAGGCGTAATGTGCCCCGACGGTAACGCTCATTACGTCAGCGGTACTTTCCACCGCCTCCCAAAATTTCCTGCTCTTGAGCAACCGGTCCTCGTTCCTCTGTCCACAACCTGCTCCTGTTCGCACAGGTGGGCCGAGGCCAGTCTGGTGGCACCTGGACACCACACTCAGACCCATCATCAGGCTGAGCCCGTTCTCCCGTTAGGACACACCACGTCACACCACTGTTCCCTCCAAGTGTCACTTGTGTACGAGTAAGTTTTTACTTTTAACATCCCGTAACAACACGATTTTACCTGTTCCTACTGGGTTAGGAGTATATGGAGGCGGAGGGGGTACACCTGGAGCTATGACGTTGGCTAACGGGACCAGACCTGCATTGTTATAAGCACCTAAAATAAAATCATAGAAAAAGAATATAATTTAGTATCATTCTGTGGCCATGAGTTCAAACCATATTTTAACACAGCTATCTGATCTTGAAAACTGTTTCATAACAGAGTTGTGTTTTACATGGAGGTTTGGCTCTAGTATTAGGAGAAAGCTGGGGTCAAGTGAGACAACCGGAGAGCGTGAGTGCCCGTTGCACACTCCTTCCGGACAGAAGCTCGCTGAATGGCAGGTGGGTAGATCCCGCCAGACCTACATTATCTGCCTTTTTCGTCAAGCACACACAGTAGACCTCTGCAAGTCAGAGGTACTGAGGATACCTTTGAGAACCAATTAGTGAAATGCGATTCAAGATGCTTTACCAAAGCAAAAACCCATAATAATGATTAAAAAGAATCTATAATTAATTTATCCCAAGGTAAATACCCTAAACTGTCTGCTGCACAGCTGTAGACCAAGACACTGTGGGCAGAATGAGACTCATCAGAGCACAGTTTACAAGTGCTCCAATTTCCCCAAGTATATAGACCAACATTTGCTTTCAGCTTAAAGGGCAGGAAGAAAACAAAGTAAAAAACGTATAAACTGCTTACTTGGGGCGATAGTTGCGTGTGGCCGGCATGGAGGTATCGGGTACGGAACTGGCTTATGCGGGTTGTACGTTGGAGGAGGCTGGATGAGGAGGACGGCAGTTAGAAGACACCAAGTCACCAGTCTCCCCGCAGAACAAAATACAGCTTGTCTCTTGAAATACTTAGTACTAAGGGGCTAAAAATGCTCCAACATTTCCAGTGCTACTGGACCAACTACGTGGCACAAATGAGGGAAATGTCTTTGCTTTAATAAATGTGGTTCCTATAAATTCCAAAGGTAGATCCTGCAAAAGACTGCTGCAGAGCTGTTTTTATGTCAGTGTTAAATCCTCTCTCAGGAAGGGTCAGCTCTTAACCGAAATAGCAAACATCTCTCTGACCCAACAGAGGTTAATATAAGGATTCCCACCTCCTCTTCTAGAACACAAGAATTCCACTAGATTTCGGAACCTTGGCTACCCAAGAACTTCCAATATCCTCCTCAACTCATCAGAGATTCATCTTATCATTCTTACCCTCTTTTCACCTTGGAAGAAAAAAAAAGCACTATGTCTGTTAGCATTCGGCACTCTGACAACTCCAGTAGAAAGTGGATTGCAAGCATGAATCCAGTGTTTCGGTCTTCTTGCCTTTTGAAACCCACAAATCTTTTATTTTACAGTTCAGTTGGTCTCTAGAAAACCAAAGGCATCTGAAGCTACGCCAAAAGCTGTGCGTTTAAACTACCGTGAGCAAGGGAGAGACCCTGCTTCAGGGGATCTCGCCTTCATGCTCTTAAGGCAGACGGGATCCACTGGTAGTAAAAGACCTAGATTCCTCCTGGCTCTCATACACGCAGCCCTCTAAGATGCGCTAGTCTTGTGCAGGGACTGTCACCTGTGACTGTTGTGCTTTAGACAACAGCCACTGGAATTCCTGTCAGGCAAACAAGCAGGGACCGTAAGACAGCTGTGGTAATGACCTTGACCACTTCAACTCGAGCAATCCTCCAACCTTCAGGGTCATCTCTGGGTTAGTTTATATCCTAACGAATCATTGTAACCACTCCCTTAAAAATACCCTCAGCCTCCTGGCTCCACTCGTGCTTCACCAGGAATATTCACTTGGCCACAACCTTAAAGTGCACTCTCCGTACCTGACACTCCTCCAAGGGGAACAGCTGACCGGGGACGGAGAAACAAAACAAAACAGAACAATCTGACTGGTCAGGACGGCTTTTAACACTGCTAACCAATTAGCTATTGCCCTAGACCATTCGCCTTCCTGGGGTTTCCGGTATACCCGGAACTCTACGACACAAAAACCGAATTCATGCTCTCTGCTGTGAACAGACAGAAAACTACACGTACCGGTTTGGATGGTCCAAGAATCCGTGCAGCTATTCCTTTGCCTTCATTGGTACATTCTTCACCGTCTTTTTTCAAGGGGGTTCCCTATTTAAAGAAATAAACACACAAATAAATAAAAACTACTGAGGGAAAAAAATCACCCCCAAACAAACCCCTCACACTGAAGAACAGAACTGAACATGGTAGCAGTTTAAGGACCTGGACCCCAGATCCAATCCTGACTTGGCTATTTAAGACCCTCACGCCTTCCTCTGCCATAGAACCCTCATGACATGTACAGGGACCCAGAGGCACACGATACACATGGGGATGACAGCAGGGCAGGATAAAGTAGGTCTTAATCTTCCCCTGTACAGCTGGAGCAACCGGAAACAGACGTCCATGCTACAGTACATGTAACGGTCAAAGAATCAAAAAGAAAATAAGAGTACTTATATTACAGTCAAAAATAAAGGACAAAAAAATGAGGTTCTCTATAAACAGTAAGTCTGACAGTTTATATTACATAAGAATAGATGAGACCTCATTCAAGACCACTATTATGAACTGATCAGAATAAGTTTACACACTACTATGATGCATCCTCCTAAGGGTGCGTCCCTAAATGGTACCTACTAGCCATGGAAGCCAGCTTCCAAGATGGCCCCCAGAGGTCCACATGTCCTGTACACCCTTGTTAAAGCTCCCTTCCAGAAAGAACAGAGCAGACCTGTGTAACAAATAGGGTATTCCAGAAACGATGGGAATCTGGCTTCCCACACTACATCCTAAGAGACGACGCAGCGGCCGCTTGCCTTCTCCCGGGCTGCGTGCTCGGGTGGAAGTCAGCTACCCAGTCACGCGGTGTTCAAGCAGCACTATGGAGAGTCCTTACGGTGAGGAACAAAGACCCCCGTCAACGACCACCTCTAACTTGCCTGGCATGTACAGGAACCCCCTTGGGACCACAGTTTCAAGCTCTAATGGAGCCTTCAGATGACTGCAGACTCATGAGAAACTCTGAACCAATCTAAGCCACTTCCAGATCGGATTCACAGAACCTGTATAATAAATTTTATTGTTCTAATCCACTGAGTTTTAGGGTTATTTGTTTTATCACAATAAAAAATATACCATTCTTTGAAAAGATTATAAAGACATTTGAGGAACACTAGATGGTATAAAAACAAGTTTTTCTCTACAGGACTTCTCAGGGCCTTTATCATGTAGTGTGACTCTCCAGGAAGAAAACATTGCACAGCTTCCCAAACACACTTATTGTGAAACAGTCTGAGGAACACTGAGAATATGGGAAATGGTTCTTTATGAAGTGTAACTAAGCGCTTCAAACAAAACAAACGCATCCTCTTTTCCATTTGGCTTGTTCGTCTATACATTTTACACACGTACTTTAACATGGTTTGAACTTTCAATCAGTAATGAATCCAGGAATTAAGCTGCTGACATAATAAAATTCCTTTCCTTGGTAGAAACATCATCAACTGGCCTTTTCTTTAAATATCTCAACTGTGCTAAATTTCATACTCAGCCACAAGAAGTTTCTCATAGTCACAAATGTATGCTTACTGGGAAAATTCCATTTATGCGACTAGGTTTTCCTTTGGGATATGGATTTCCTGGGATTGTCCCACAAGAAGATATCATAGCATGAGGAGCTTTGCAGCCCCCCTTGAAAGCCTGTAACATATAAAAAAAAAAAATCAAACTCATAGGTTAAGTAGTCTGGATATTAGGAAGACCTGTTAAAAAAACATGAATTAAGGAACAATCACATTAATCTGTTCATATGTTCATCAGCACTTACAGTAGTAAGCATGACCCAGATTCTTTAGTAAAATCACTTTATTTAAATGGAATTACTGAAGTGGTAACATGTTTTTAATTAGTTTTTCATTAGTCACAACTAACAGCCTCCTACACAAAGCTATCTCCACAGGAGATTTTGCAAATTGTCTGCAAAAAGGTTCATTTACTATTTAACATGTCGTATTTCTCCAATGACCAAGAAATAATATTGTCCAACTCTACAAACACCAAGCTTATGTTACAGGAAGGCAAAGAGAGCAGCAGATGACAGACGTGGGCTCCGCTCTGAAGATACTTGTGACTTAGTGGAGAAAACCCAGGCAGATGACCTGGGAGGGACACTGGGTATCCAGAGAGCTGTGCTGCTGGAAAAGTGAAGACATCTGGGTAGACTGCATCCATCACAGTGATACGTAATGATGAGACACACAGACGGATGTTTAGCCTACTTCCTACTGCATCCTCAGCTTCTACAATGGCACACTAACCAATCTTGAATTCATACTCAATAAATAGTAAATGAATGAAAAACACTACATTAGGGACATATAGCTCAATAGATCCATATTATGTTACAGGGATATGAAATTATATATATGGCTATATTTCACAACTACATACAATGTCACATATTCTGTTGTAGAAATATATTGGTTTTATAAATTCACTCACAACACATATAATTAGCTTTATAATCCAACCCTAAAAATTATCTCAATTTTTCTTTATTATAAGTAGTACCACGGTAAACACCCTTATATACAAATTGGTATATACTTATTTCCTTAGAATAAATTTCTAGTAATAGGATTTTGGGGTCAAAAGGCATGAACGCTTTAAGGCTCTACAAGTTTACCTTCCAGGAAAGTTGTACTAAGTTACACTGACTAGAAAGCCTATTCCTCAGAATACTCAGGCCCACATTATTTCTGAGAAGGAAAAGTGACCTGATCAGAATGCTTTATACGGGAGAAAACAGCAGGAAATGCAAGGTGCCTTAAAGACTTTCGTCAAGAAAACCAATGAAGAAGTTATTAACATTAGAAACGTGGGCTCAGATCTTGCTTCTGCTCCAGGAACTTATGAGTAAGACCAAGTTCTCTGCCAGCCCTGACTTAGCAGACATGCTCTGGCAGCCGGGCCCTAGAAGAGCAGCCCGCCTCTCCCTCAAGCAGGGTTTCAGTTAGGACTGTTTCAGTTTCCAGCCATCAAGATCTTAAGAAATAAATACCTTAAGTGACAAATCAGGTAGGTTTGGGTAAGTACTACCTCTTCCATTCTTAGAGATTTTAAAGCAGTAAACTGGAATTTTGCTTTGTCATCCATTTCACAGATCTGATTAACCTAACACTGATGACAATGCGGGGGCGCCTGGGCGGCTCAGTCAGTTAAGCTTCTGACATCATCAGCTCAGGCCAACCTCTCGTGGTTTGTGGGTTCAAGTCCCTTGTTGGGCTCTGTGCTGACAGCTCACGCCCTGGAGCCTGCTTCAGATTCTGTGTGTGTGTCTCTCTGCCCCTCGAGGCCCATCATCACCTTCCTAAATACCAAAGATTAAAGGCAAGAGCTCGGACGCAAGAGCTCAGAGGACCGAGAATCAACACCCACTGAGGCTCACACTGAGGAGCCGTCTAGGTCGCTCTCAAGCCGTCCCCTCATCTGCCGGCACCCGCCTCGCCCAGCTCTCTTCCTCCATGGGCTGCAGGGAGGTCATTCTTGACCCGCCGCACAAGAGCAGTCAGGTTATTTGTCATAGTTAACACAGGAATATGACTGGCACTTTTCTCTTCATCGACATTCAGAAAAACCCAACGTTCTATTCATAGAGCAATCGAGAAAATTACCTGTTCAAGTACTCTCTTGCACCGTTTCTTCTCAGACATATTTATCCTGAATAAATCTTCAATGGGACGAGAATTCTGTGCATCAACAATGTTTCTACCAAGGAAATGCAATTCAGCGTTTAAGAACCTGGACATATAAGACAAAGGCCACAACCTCTGCCTTACACTCTACCTGAGTCAGCTTTCCCCCAGGGATGCAGGCAGAAATGTGATTCAGTATTTAGTTTCAGTTGGTGAATATAAACAGCATGCTTACGTAAAATTGATAACATAATAACTGAGCTGAGGCTCATCTGGTTACCTAAAAGTAACAAAGTAATTCAATAAATAAAAAGCACTATTCTGAGATTCTTGAAAATACACCCTTGCAACGAGTGGTAGGAGATCTACGGAAATAGGGAAAAAAACCTCATGTGGCCAAATGCATAAGAGTCATGGTTGATCTAAAGCTAAAGCTTCCCTTGTGCTTTATTTTAATTTTGTATTTTTGTGCACATGTACGAAACGCCTGTATGTTATAAGTCCTGTATGTTATATAAGTCCCGTACAGGACTTCGAAATGCCTGTGCTCTAAGGAAGCCTTCTCCAGCCTGCAGAAGAGCAGGCTCTTCTTCTCCTTGAGCTGACATTCATTACAGTCCTTTATTCCGGGCTGTGTTGAGTGCTTTCACGTGTCTCACAGTATTGAAAGTTCACAATTCCTGATGAGGAGGTGAGACCCTTAACAACAGAAGAGAATAAGGTCCAGAAAGAATGAGTACATATTAAGCCAAAAAAAAAGAAATGTTGATCAGAATGTAGCAGAACCTGACTATAAAACCTGTGGCTTTCCCAGGGAGCCTTTCAAACTATTCGGAGCAGGGAGGCAACGGAAGTCACTGAGATTAGAAAGACTATCAGTACGGCCTGTTATTCTCTAAGTTATAACCACGTGTAATAAGTACACTAGATATTTAGATATACAAATTTAGTCTACACTTTCACGGATTTTATTAGAGTTTCACTTACTAATAAAATTCTGACACACATTAATGAGTTAAAACACACTTAAAAAGTTTTCCAAATTATCTCCAGTAAAGTGAAAAGAATGTGAAATACTCACGAAGCTAACAGCTCAAGAGCAACGAGCTTGTCTTTGCTGAAGGTGAAACAATTGAGTATATTGACCACTTCTGCTGGGTGAACAGCCACCATTTTCTGTTAATATAGAAAACAGTTTTGTTTCCAGCAGGAGAAATTTTCATGCCAGAGATTGCCTTTTTTAGGGAAACACAGTTAAATGTTCTAAATGTAAATATTTGAGGTAAAATTGCTCACTCAAAAGTAAGCGCTAACAACCATGTAAACTCAGGCTTTTTCAACAGAACTATTTCAGTTGAAAACCTAAGTTCCCCATGTGCTCTTTTTTTTTATCGTTTCTCAATGTATTCATTACAGAAGAAACGACTTACATATACCACTTTTTACAGAAAGGTTATAAAGAAGGGGGTATGTATAAATATGGGAGATAGTTTGCTTGAGAAGTTAGAAATAAATTACATTCCTCGGAGCACTAAGTATTCTATAGCCAGGGTTTGCTGAAGTGAGGTCCATGTGGTGAATTTAGGGGCACAGTAGAGTCACCTCAGGTAGGGAAAAGACAGGTTAAACAGTACGAGTATGAGCGTGCACGTGTGTGAGCAGGGGAGGGACAGAGAGAGAGGGAGACAGAGACCCCCAGGCAGGCACTGTCAGCGCAGAGCCCCACTCAGGGCTCGACCCCATGAACCGTGACATCATGATCTGAGCCTAAATCAAGAGTCGGACACTCAACCAACCGAGCCACCCAGGTGTCCCTAAACAGGACTCGTTTCCGTAGAACTTTCTTAAGAGTCTTCTATTACCACGCACTGTGATGGCCCAAGATCGCGTGCAATGTTACATAAAGTGACTAGGGTACTTTTCTTTTCAAAAAGATTCAGCCAATTTACAGATTTATGTTAACAGTGGAGGAAATTCAAAAGTAAAGTCAAGGCCAGAAGATCATTTAGAATCATTGCCCAACAGATCTCTAGAATTTGGGGCAGTGGTTTTCAGACAATTTTATTCAGATTAGCACCAAGAGACCTGGTTTAACTATATACCCTTGTGCAAGTTTTTAAACTGACATCTAAAAACTCTGCCACAAGTTTAAATACTTAAAACAATTGATTAAATTTTTAATCTTCAGTTCATTATATATTTGTAAAAACTTTGAAACTACTGATTTAGTTCACTTCATTTATAAAAATGTCTATTGTATAACCTAATTGTCAAGGGTAGTCTTCAGTGTGAAAACCACCAAATCAGACTTACTTGGTCAGAAGAGTCTGAACTCGTAAGTTGTGCCTGTGCTAGGCTTTCACCTCTAAATACCTTAGAATTCTAATTCTAAGGTAGATCCAAGCAAGCAGGCCTCAGAGCTTTGTCATGAGTTTGTTGTCTTAATAAAATAATGTGAGGTCCCCATCAGTATTTCTTACAGAAGCTCTCTGCTTTGCTTTCTTAGGAAATGACACTGTCTCTTTGGGACTTGGGAAAAGATTTTCACCCTGGTGTGATGGGTGGATGGGTGAGATAAACTTTATTTTTATAAAGTTAAAAAAAAAATTGTTAAAGAGGAGAAGCACTAACAGATCCAGACACTTTCTTCACCAAATTACTTTAGGAAGCTCAGGATTTGTAGATTTCCTTAAAGCTACCCATGCCTGATACTCCAAGGAGGATCTTCCCACATAGCCAGACACTGTTTTGACCTAAATATCTCCTTAAATTTAGGCTCTAGTGCTGTGCTGGCCATACGGTAGCCACAAGGCACATGTGCCGGTTTAAATTAAAATGAAATAAGTAATACAGTTCCACAGGCAGACTAGACACATTAAGTGCTCAAAAGCCACACGGAGCTACTGGTTACCATATTGGCCAGCAGAGATATAAAACACTGCCATCATTGCTGAAAGTTCCATTTGGACAGTGTTGGTCTAAAGAATGTAAATATAATCCCATCTGACTACCGTTCTAAGACTAAATACAAGAGGATCAAGATATCAAAAATTTGAAAGTACACAAAAACACTTAAGAATTCAAATTCTAGGGGCACCTGGGTGGCTCAGTTGGTTAAGCAGCCAACTTTAGCTCAAGTCATGATCTCGTGGTTTACAAGTTCGAGCCCCGCATCAGGCTCTGTGCTGACAGCTCAGAGCCTGGAGCCTGCTTCAGATTCTGTGTCTTTCCCTCCCTCTCTGCCCCTCTCCCGCTCACATTCTGTCTCTCTCTCAAAAAAATAAAATTGCAAAATTAAAAAAAAAAGTCCAATTCGGAGGGGGGGCACCTAGGTGGCTCAGCAGGTTATGAGTCCAACTCTTATTTTGGCTCAGGTCATGATCTCATGGTTCATCGAGCTCAAGCCCTGCACTGGGTTCTAAACTGATAGTGTGGGGCCTGCTCAAGATTCTCTCTCTCTCCCCCTTTTTTTCTGCCCCTTCCCTGCTTGCACTCTGTCTCTCAAAGCAAAAAAGCTTAAAAAAAAAAAATTCAGGGGCGCCTGGGTGGCTCGAAGTTGCTTACGCATCCAACTTTGGCTCAGGTCATGATTTCCCAGGTTGTGGGTTCGAGCCCCATGTCAGGCTCTATGCTGACAGCTCAGCGCCTAGATCCTACTTCAGGTTCTGTGTTTCCCTCTCTCTCTGCCCCTCCCTCATTTGTGCTCTGTCTCTATCTCAAAAATAATTAAAACATTTAAAAACATTCAAATTCTATGTTTTGTTTGCCTATAAATATTTTCTCTTCTAATCTGCCAATTAGGATCCTATGGTATACATGTTAATAGTATAGTACATGCAATTTAAATTCACAGTTTGGGAAGTCTTAATTTCTTTAACAATTATTTGATTAATAAAAGTATAAAATTTAGGATTCGTTCTTCAATGCAAACAAATTACAGCCTGAGCTCAATTACAGAAAACAAGGGGAGAATTCAAGATACTTAAATTCTGCATTCTAAAGAAAAAGAAGTTACTCACATGTTGTAATGCTTTCATCGCCTTTAACTGAGGCTCAGCCCAGGAGAAATATCTCAGTAAGTCAACCACCTGAAAAAGCAAAGAACTCCTTTAGCTCTGGTGATAATGTATTTGCAAACATTTCTACAGGATTTGTTTCAGTACACTGAATTACTATTCGGTGCCTTACTGGCACAAACCACAGATGAAGTGCTCAATGGCTATCTGAGGTAGGTACTTAGCACAATGAATAGTGCAAAAAGAGAACATTTCACAGAACCTGGGGCAGCAATGGCATAGAGATAAACAAAAAGTATAACACGTAGGAAAAACAAAGTATCTAAAGAAAAGGAAGACTGAAAAAGTACAAGATGGAGATAAAATGTCAGTTTAGAAATATAAGGCTGCATTACAAATGGAAAACTTTAAAAACTTAGTGGAGAGTGACAGTTTTATTCCATCACAAAAGGGTGTTCGGTGGTGTGGTTTAGAGCGGCTCCACCATCTCCTGCTCTTTTCCTTGAATCTGAAGGACACAGACCTCATATTTACACCACAGGTCTTTTCCCTATAAATGCAAGAATCACCATGAGTTACTCCAGCAACTTCTCAACGGTAGGTCATTTTGAGGACACAGTTAGCCACTACTACTACTAACACCACTACTGACTGCCACCAGCGGTCCTCAAATGAACGAGGGAGATCCTATGAGATGGATTCTAAGATGAGGAGGCATTAAGGTCACAACACCGCACAGTCACCACCCCCGTTCACTGCCTCCAAGTGAACGCCAAAGGGGGTGGGGTGGGGGAGACTCAAAGAGACAGTAAAAAAAAATCTGGGTTAGTGAATTAATGTGTTAAGGTTTCAATTAGTCTACAAAGCAAAACTAATGCCAGAGACTGGAGTGATATATGAAGAACAGAAGATACTTTTACTCCTTATGAAGAGGTGTGTATTTGCAAATGAGTGTTACACACACGTTCTTTACGGTCATGGGAATAACGGTTTCACCATACATACATAGCAAACGGTACCTGTCACTTCACTGACCACAAATACATCACCATGACGGCCTGAGATAGGAAGTAAGGAGGCTTAGAAGGTCAAACTTAAAAAACAGCTTTGGTGTTTTAAAGTTTTTGATGACTTTACCAAAGTGGAATAACCACCAAGGGCAGTTTTCTACGAAATTTCACACACACACACACACACCCTCTAAAGAAGAAAAATTATCATCTGTGAGAATTAAAATCTTTGTAAAACGTTTAAATTAAGCATAAGGTGATTTTGCAAAGTAAGGGGGCAGCTGAAAAACACTCACTAAACAGGCAGCAATCTAAGCAATCCATAAAGCAGCTTTCAGGGACTTGGTAGTCCAAATCTCTACAGGCGTGAAGCTATCTGAAGTTATCCAAACTTCAGGTTTTAAAAATCCTGAGCAACAGAAGAGCAGTTGGAGCGTTTACTAACTGCACCTACAGACTCCTCCTCTGTCCACCCGCCCCACACTCGATACTTTCCCAGAGCGGCGCTCCAGATGCACGGTTCTCTTTCTGCCCTGTTTCTCTATCAAGCATTTTCTCAGTATGCCTCACAAATCAGGCCTCTCGATGTAGACTGTGTGCAAGTATGTGCGTGTGTGTGTGTATACAGATATATTTTTTGGTCAGCAAACTCCCCCTAAAGCTGCGTGAGCTCTCACTAAACTACCCCACTTAAAACATTCTTCTGGCAGTGCTAGACGCTACTTATTAGACACCGTATTTTGTTTTCTTCTTGCTAAAATGTTTACTTAGTGGCTTCATGTAAGAACCATAATTCACCATTTCCTCAAGTTTTCTTTTTAACATGTAATGAATTTTCTAATTACTGACTTAGAAATACCGTACAAATTTGGGTATGTTTATCATTAGGAGTTTATAAATTTATGATACTGTGCTCAAAATAAATACTTGAAACTGCTCTTGGACACGGAATTTTAAAATGTTACCAGGGGCACCTGGGTGGCTTAGTTGGTTAAGTGTCTGACTCTTGGTTTCAGCTCTGATCATGATCTCACAGTTTTTCAGTTCGAGCCCCATGTCGGGCTCTGTGCTGCGAAGCCTGGAGTCTGCTTGGGATTCTCTGTTTCCCTCTCTCTCTGCCCCTCCCCCACTTGCCCGGGAGTGTTCGCCCACTCTCTCAAAATAAATATATAACATAACATAACATAGCATAAAATAATGTTAACACAGGCACCCAGGTGGCTGAGTCAGTTGAGCATCTGACTCTTGATTTTGGTTCAGGTCATGATCCCAGGGTCCTGGGACTGAGCCCCTCATTGGGCTTCACACTGAACCTGGAGCCCTTTTAAGATTCATTCATTCATTCATTCATTCTCTCTCTCTCTCCCTCTGCCCCTCTCCCCGACTCATGCACACTCTCTCTCTAAAATGAAAAATAAAAATAAAGTTAATATGTGATATTGCAGTGAAATTAGGTATGTTTATAAAATACTCTTATCTATAAACTAGGTAAAATTTTCTCCCCAAGTTGGAAGCGTCTAAAGTCCCTGAATACAGCAACAAACTAAAAGCAATTCTGAACTTGACCAGCAAGTAAAAGACATTAACCAGAACATTGGAGTAAAAAAAGATTTTTGTATAAACAAATACCTGTTCACTAGAGAAATATCCATGCACATACTCAATTGCTTTTAATTTGTACTCGGTCAGAACAGCCTGGAAAAAAAAAAACATAGAAAAACAGCATTAGTATATGCAAGCCAAACAGTAATATGCATATGCTGAAATTGCCTAAGCATCTTGGCAGCCCTTCTTCAGCCCCAGGAAGGCAGCTAGAGTCACTGTGGTGACATGACATTCTACCTTTCCAGGTTCCATGCCGTAAGGGATACACCGAGAGGCAGGAGAATCTCCTGCATCTCCCTACTCACGCCTACAAAGAAAAGGAAGACAACTGTAATAGACAGGGTTTGACGTCAATAGAAATTCCATACAGAATTCTTGCAAACGTAATTAGAGTTTCAGAACATCCCAAATTCAACCAAACTGTCATTTTTGAGAAGACTAATTACACCTGACATTATGCATTTACTCGTGCATCAATTATTAAGCAGCAATTATGTGCTAACTGATAGACAAACATGAACGACAAGGTCTGCTCAGGTTCTCAGTATTTCCATTGGAATGTAAGACCCCAAGGAGCCAAAAAGGACCCTCAATTCAATCTGTGTGTCTGCTACCAGCTGGCAGTGTGGTCTTAGAAAGGCATTTTAATTACCCGGAGAACCTTTTCACCCATAAAAAAGGAATAACATTCACTATCCACCTCAGAGTTGCTGTGAAGATTAAAATCGTCAATAGTAGATCTGACATATAATAGTACTCAGTAACTTATGGTTCCTTTCCTCACAGGGACTCTATTAGTCGGAAGTTCAGAGAGAAGTATGGTGGTCTTGACCCAGCACTATCCAGAGCCATTTGAAATCACATATGTTGTCCTTGCAACTGTTAGCTAAGAGTAGAGATGGAAACAATCATAAATTGGTAACCACTAATCATTAAAAATAAACTAATCCCTTTGTTTTTACTATAAAACTATTCTGTATTTGGCATATATATCATTTTGCTAGGAAAAAAATATGGCCAGCTTACTGAAAGAAACATCTAAGTTGCCCAGTAGTTTTTCACTGAAAAGGGAAGTGAGGAAGAGAGAATGGGATTCTGGGTAATGTACTGTTACTGTTGACATGTAATCTCGGGAAGTGATTATCTGGTTTAAACCAACTTATATTTACAAAGTCTGAAAGCAATAAAAAAAAAAGCAATAGCAATTCTCATTTAGATATGCCTACATTTTTATCCCATTTTAATAGACTTAAGACAACGTTGATATATCTAATTTGGCAGAGACTGCAAAGTATCTATTTTGCTTGCAGACCATAAATAAGGATTTAAATAAGAATGCAAATTGCTATCTCATGTATGATTTTAATTTCTGGAAAATATCCTATTCCCCTTATCAGTATTTGTGCGTGTGTGCGACCTTTTCACAACATAGAAGGGAAAGATCTTGCAAATTGCACCCTATAGCTTCCAAAAGTAGAAATCTACTGGTCTACCTGAACACATAAATTACTTCCTCATAAACAGTAGTTAAGTATCAGCTCATGAACAATTGTTACAAATTCTAAACATATAGCTGACAAGCTGATACTTTACTGCAAATCTAATTGGACAAACTGGATTGGCAAAAGCTGAAATTTTGACCAAAAACAACATTCAGTATCATCAAACATGTAAATTTAACCTAACATGCGAATTTGAAAAATAGTTTTATGAAGGACGAAGAAAATTAACACTCTGCTTTACAGAGAATGCAGAAAAACAGCATGTCCACAGGCAATTTTATTAATTTCATAAGCTAAAATAAATCAACCACCAGAGCATAAAGTAACAAATAAAGCAACTTCTCTGTCAGTCAAGAGTCTTAAAGGTTTGGAAAATGCAAGAAGTTCTAAGCAAAACACTCCGTATTAGCATACTAATGGTACAAAGTCGTTCTAGATCTAATTATGTAAATACTTTTGTGCTTTAGGTATTTGCCGGGCTCAAGGCTACATTCCAAATATTTTTGCTGTGTGGTTCATTCGGGGAGGTAGGTCACATTCAACAGCTTCGAAAAGAAGCAAAAATTTAGAAAACAGAAAGAAAAAACGTGTTGGAATTCAAGTTATTCAAGTCCATTCCTAAGAATGTGACTTTAAACCTAACGACATTTGGACATTGTGTCCGTCCAGGCAACACACAGTCTATCTTCAGAATGGAAAGATCTACCATGAGAAGTAACATTAAAGAAATTTTATACGTATTACCTCTAATTACAGTGTTAGGTTACTGAAAGAGGAGATAAAAAGTTCAAAAATATTAACTCACTCTTCCACAAGTACAGAGCTATTAAAGATTTGTAGAGCCGGCTTCGGAAGGATTCTTTGAATATATTTTCCACAATACCGCCACTGATTGTCAAGCTTAGCATTATCAACTTAATTTCTATTTGTATCGTGAAATGTATCAAGATACAAGCTCCTAGAGCGAGCATTAAGATTCCAACCAATTTTGCAATCCTAAAACTCGTATTTTGCACCATCGGCACGCAGTCCCCGAAACCATTAACTACAAGAATTAGTCGCTCATAGATCGATTTAAGGAATTAAGTGAAATTACCTTTCTAATTTCATCCAACACCGTTTCAAAGGACTTTTTGTCCATCTTGATTAGTTTCGACGTGGTTTTAACAGCTAGCTGCACTTTCAATTACAAACGTTCATCCCTGGTCTGCTCCAACAGTAAAAATGTTTACAGCAGAAGAGGAAAGATTCCAGGAGCAAGAAAAAGGACGCAAAGAGGTAGAGAGTACTTCAAACTCTGCAAAAATTTTCTAAAAATAGGGACTTATAAAAACTTTTTACTAAAAGCAAAAACCGTCAGGCGTTCTCAGCTTCATACAAAGCTTCAGGACGCCTCGGGGAAGAGCCCGGTGCTCTCTTGAGTCCTGCAGAGAAGCCCAGGGTTTGGCAGCGGGAGCTGAGCTTTCGGTCCCCTGCAACCGAAGGCCAGGCGCCGCCGGGGAAAAGTCGTGAAGCCGCTCTCCCGGGTGGAGCGGCCAGGAGAGCAGCTGCACCTGCGCGCCGGATCCTGCGGGCGGCGAGGAAGGAGGTCCGGCCTCTCAACCCGCACCAGCGCCTCGGCCGCCGGCCGCCGCCCCTCACTGCCGCGAACCTGGACTCATGGCCCGACCCGCGCTCAACTCCAGCAGCTGCGCTGGCTCCTGGGTCCCGCAGCCCGGGCAGCGCAGGCCGGGCGGGCTCTTTGTTACCAGCTGCCACGGCTTCCGGGAGCGGGCCGGTAGCCGAAGAGCACCGGGCGCCGGGCGAGGGGGCCTCACTCTCTGGTAGGGGGACTCCCGAACACCGCGGCGCCCACAGCGTCTAGAGCCCTTCCTGGTTACCCCTACAGCTCCCACCGGCTCCTGGGGGCCTTTAACGAAGCCCGTCGCGCCCCAGTAAACTCAACTCTGCGCCGATAGCTTAGGCCTCTCTTTCCCGAAAGCCAATGGAGGGGTCCTGGTGTGGGAACGTAGGCATCTATAGCAAATGCCTGGATTCCTCGGAATCGGAGGTAGCTGAAATCTTTCTCAGAGGTTGAAAATCATTTTTTGAGAGTCACATTTCTATTTTAAGGGTTCTAGTGTGCCCTATTATAATTTTTCAATCTTAATTTTTAAAAAAATGAACGTCGAGTGGTTAAGGCATATCTATGGATACCCTTATTTTGGGCGGACGGGAGAAGTCCACAGTGTGGACCGCCCCAAGGGGCGGAAAAGGATGGTCAGTGGGTCCGCCCGAGCCGCGTGACCTGGGGGCGTGGACCCCTAAGGCGCCGGGAAACTGCACCGCGGTCTGTTCTCTCCTCCTGGTTCTCAAAACCCGCACATCCAGGGAGAGGGAATTGGAGATAGAAGCTTCGCGCCCGAGGTTGGGCGGACGCCGTATTCAGCGACGAATCGCGTGGACCTGAGGGCGTTCGGTGGCCCCCAGCCGCCTGCGGACCCTGCCGTCTCGTCATGGCCAGATTCTGGGTCGTCCTGGCCGGCGCTGGCTTCTTTCTTGCATTCCTGGTTTTGCATTCGCGTTTTTGTGGCTCACCGGTGAGTCGAGCCGTGAAGAAATGTCCGTCGGGTGTGTGGAGGGCACTGTTGAGAGGCGACACCGCTGTTGTGGGGTGCAGGTGGCGGGCCCCGGCCCGCGCACTAGCTTGTCTCCAAACCCACCCCGGGGGCGGAATCGCCCACGTCTCGCTTCCTCTTTTCGGGTTACAAAGTTTGTATATGATGCATCGCCGTTTTCGTGTGTTCTTTCTTTTCCCAGATCCCAGATCTTCAAATAATTTGCAGGTTTGTATTGTGGGCCCCTTGGTCTTCAGACATATAAACCCATTCCCGAATCATTTCTGTCCAGCAGTTTCAACATCTCTATGTCAGGTGTCAAGGAGTGCTTAAAAATAAGCATTTGCTTTCTTATTTTTATTTAACCTAGAGAGAAAATTGAATCTTAATCTTTTTTTTTTTTTTAAGATTTTAAGGAAATTTGCTTTTCAAGTTTCCTGGAGAACCAAGGAAATTCTTTACCGGCTGGATGTGGGTTGGCCTAATCATCCTGAATACTTTACTGGAGCAACATTTAGTGTTGCAGTTGACTCCCTCAGCGGATCGGTTTATGTAGCCCAGGTTAGTAAAATTGGGATTAAAATATTTGTGTGTGTGTGTGTGTCTGTGTGTGTGTATGAATACAAAGGAAACAACTTCTTGTTTTGCTGCATCAAGTAACCATATATGTTTACATTATGCTAGTTGTGAAATGTGTTTTTTTTGGATTGGTTTTAAGTAAATATTTTGGTTTTGAATGTAATCGTTAAGATTGTTAGGTTTTGAAGCTGGTTTTCTAAATATTATTAAATTCCTCAATTAACCTTTAATTTTTGTTTTTCTCTACCAAAATAAAGATTACTTTCTAAAAACTGATCCTATCTAAGCAGTTATTTTTATATACCTTCAGAGAGGGGATAACATCCCAAAGGTATTAGTGTTCACAGAGGATGGATATTTCCTACGATCCTGGAATTATACAGTTGACACACCTCATGGTATATTTGCAGCCAGTACACTACACGAACAATCTGTCTGGATCACGGATGTAGGAAGTGGTATGTGTAGTAATATCTATTAAATTATCTTGCTAGAAATCATATTTTTACCCATGTTCTTGCTTATATGCTTTAAAATCAAGAATTGCTCAATCTAATTGTAATCTCTTTAATGATTTATGCAATCACTTCTTTCCAAAAATCTTCACATTGTACTTCCGTGGAGTCAAGACCTTTAACAAGGAGGCTACAGTTGTGATTTTTCCACTAACTTGTCAAGAGACTTTCCCTCTTTAAAGCACCTGTCATGAGACTATACTTCCAGGGATCCTTTTGATAGTTTGTTAAAACATCATCTGGTCTTCCCAGGTTAAATAATTCTAAACCTCTTCTGTGAAGCCAAAAAACTAACAATCTCTGAAAGTAAATGGAGTCCCTGTCTCATTTTCCCCTTACCAGTTCTCTTTCAAAAGAGATTGTACTAAGAAACCAGAACTGCTTTGTTCCCCAAATGCAAGATTTGCAGAAAATGCTGGTGTTAATGTTTCTGAAATTCTACCAGCTGCAGAATGTCTGAAATTTTCCTTCCATGAAATATTTTTAGTAGAGTGTGTTGTAAATCAAAGTAAGCAAAGTTGAATTTATAGCTGTGGATGTTTTCACATATAGATATTTTTTATGTTTTTTATTTATTTTTGAGAGACAGAAACAGTGTGAGCAGGGGAGGGTCAGAGAGAGAGGGAGACACAGAATCTGAAGCAATCTCCAGGCTCTGAGCTAGCTGTCAGCGCAGAGCCTGACGCGGGGCTCAAACCCATGAACCCCATGAGACTATGACCTGAGCCGAAGCCAGACGGGTAACTGACTAAGCCACCCAGGCGCCCCTGGATGTTTTCAGAGATAGCTATTTGTGCATTCTTGTGGCTTAAGACAAGACAGTACCAGAGGTAATCTGTCATTATTATGTCAGGATCTCAGGAATGTGGGATCATAAAGACAGTGTTTCTAGTACTTTTGGGCCTGGTTACATTCATGGCTTCAAGGACGTCCTGTTTCTTCACTTGTGGGTAATTCAGATGCCATTTTGGAATTAGTGAACTCTCAGTTTTTGAAGTGCTATTACCATTTGTTCTCAGAACACAAGAGATTACTGAGCCTCAGCCCATAATCCATTTATTTCAAACTGTAGTTTGGATGGTAAGATTTTGGTTAGAAAAAAATCTAGATTACCTCTGAGTTCATTGTAGTACTATAATGAAATATGGCTATTTTCACTCCTTTCTCTCCCCCCCAGGGTTTACTGTTAAAGGCCTTTACTTTTTAATTTATTCCATTCATGTGATCCTTTTTAAGAAAATGCTTCATTGATTCCCCCAAATAAAAAGAACACACATGATCTCTTCATTCTTTCCATTATAGCTGGTTTTTTTCATGCACAAATCCGGATATGCTTTATATTCCTTCCCATATTTTGAAGAAATATATTCCCTTTAATAAAAATATGACTGTAAATGAGCCTGTTAAAACAAAAAACTCACAGTCATGTTCTCTACTTATATCTGTGTCTTTTCCAATTCTTTAGAAACTTTGAAGTTTGCATTCTGTAATAACGTTGTGTTCTCTTATTATTGCTAAAAACTAATTCAGGCTTTCAAAATGAGGAAAAATAATAAATATACTTTTTAAGTTAGAATAAATACACTTTTGAAGTTCAGTGTATCCAGTTTATCTTTTGAATGCCTAGCAGTTAGTTTGGTCTTGGTATGCCTTCAGGCTGATTTCTGTTAACTGCTTTATGGTTTTTTCTAATATTTTTTTATATATTTTTAAATATTTTGTTTTTCACTTTATATTTTTGCTTGTAAGGAATTTCAACTCAAAGAAGTCTTCATGTGAGAAGACAGGCTACTAGCAATTTGGGAAGATTTATTCCCTTCTTAGGAAAAAAGTTAATGGGTTGAATTTGAACTTGTTTCCACTAGGAGAAATTGTAGTTTTAAAAATCTGTATTATAGTGAACTTTTTGTTGACCTACTAAAATTTAAGAGCATATGATTGACTGAAATAATGATTTTCAAATACAAGTTCCTTTTCCAGTTTTTTCTTTTAAGGAATGCTTATTCAAGGTTGTACTTCAGATAAAACAGAAAATGATGTACCTATAATTTAACATCACAAGCTTCCTGTATAAGGACCAGTTGTTTCGGTTTTATTTATTTGAATTTAGAATCTGCTTATTTTGGAGTACCTGAGATAACGAATTTGGTTGTCACTAATGAAGAAGCTCAGTTGCTTGTGAAATATGGCATTCAGTTATCTGAGCCTATTAACTTTTTGTTACTGTTTAATTCTATTAATTTTTTGCTCTCTGCTTGCTTGAAAAATGTGAATGTTTGGACAGTAGTTGTATTTGTGAAGTGTGTGCTTTTATCTTTATAGGATCCTATGGCCATACTATTAAAAAGTACAATTCCTTTGGTGATCTTGTTCAAGTCTTGGGCACCCCAGGCAAAAAAGGCACTAGTTTGAATCCCCTGCAGTTTGATAACCCTGCAGAATTATTTGTAGACGACATGGGAGATATTTACATTGTGGATGGAGATGGAGGACTGAATAACAGATTGATCAAATTGTCCCAAGGTACCTGGCTTAATTTTGCATGGTATTATAAGAATATTATTTAATATGTTGGATTTGTTTAATTTGATACTTGGTGAGTAATATAATATTGCATGTTATATATGAAGCTGTGTGTAAGGGCTCAAGTGACTTGTGTGGGATGACCAATAATAAATGATCCTGATAATAGGCTTGCTTAATTCTCAAAAGGTAGGCGTTTGCTTTGAATGAAACTGGAGGCAGTTTGGGGATTTATAGTAGGCTCAAGAAATAAGTGGTTATCCTATGCAGTTAAGAATGAGGAGGTTAGGAGCCTGGCATCCCAGAGCTGAGGTCGCCTTCAGTTTGATTGATCAGCTAAAGTTTCATTGTATTTAGTGTTGTGTGTCAATAGTATTCTAGGTGCAGGTCTATTTCAGATGAAACCGTTAAATGGTAGTCTGTGGTATTGATTGTTAAAGTAACATAGGAGAAGGAGAAACTGCTGTTGATTGGAGAAGTAGGGCCAGAGTTCATAAACGAAGTAAACTAATTACACAAGGTGGTAATTAGCAAGTTTTCCAGGAAAGTTGCTTAGGATGTAATTTTTGAATAGTAGGAAGTAAGATTTGGGATGTTCCTGAAGTTTTATCTAAGAATTCTGAAGCCATAATTTTGCCTTTAAAAAGTCTGATGTTTTTTAGTGGGAAAGTGATGTTATAGAAGCAGAGTTTTTACAAGACACTGAATCAAGGTATATTTGCAGTAAACTCTGTCATTTGGACAGAATATAAACTCCTACATGGAGGCTAGTTAGTCAGCTTATCAACTAGTAACAGTTTAGTTGGTGGTAAAGGAAGGTGAAGAGGGGATAAAGCAAGAATCAAACAATTCTATGAAAGAAACAACCAAACCCAGGAGACAGATTGAATGTAGGTTTATTGGTTTCTCGTGGCTGCACTAAAAAAGAAAAAAAAATTGCCACAAGGGTGCCTGGGGGGCTCAGTCAGTTAAGCATCTGACTTTGGCTCTGGTCATGATCTTAGGTTTGTGAATTCAATCCCTGCTTGGGGCTTGTTCGAGCCCTGCTTGGGCCTTGTTCCTGTCAACAGAGAGCCCAATTCGGATCCTCTGTCCCCCTCCCCCCGCCCCTCCCACGCTTGTTCTCTCTCTCAAAGTTTAATAATATTTTTTTAAAAAATACCCACAAACTGGATGGCCTAAATTTTTTTTATTGCTTTTTATTTATTTTTGAGAGACAGAGAGAGACAGCATGAGCAGGGGAGGGTCAGAGAGAGAGGGAGACACAGAATCCAAAACAGGCTCCAGGCTCTGAGCTGTCAGCACAGAGCCCGACGCAGGTCTCGAACCCATGAACCGTGAGATCATGACCTGAGCCAAAGCTGGACGCTTAACCGACTGAGCCACCCGGGTGCCCCTAAACTGGATGGCTTAAATGGAAATGTATTCTCTGGTGGTTTTGGAATCCAGAAGTCTGAAATCAAACGGGCAGGCCATGCTCCTTCTACTGGGAGGAGGTAGAGGAGAATCCATCTTTGCGTCTCCGGCATCCCATGGCTCCAGAGTTTCCTTGGCTTGGGGCAGCATATCTCCGGTCTCTGCCTCTGTCTTCAGCTGGCCTTGTTTTCTGTGTGTGTCTGTGTCTCAAATCTCCCACTCCTTTCTCTTACAAGGACACTAGTCATTGGATTTAGTGTCCACCCTAAATCTAGGATCATCTCTTCACGAGATCCCTAACTTCATTATATCTCCGAGACTCTGTGTCCAATAAAGTCACATTCCCAGATGCACGAGTACCTGTTACTCAGGCTTAGATGTATCTTTCAGGGGTAGAGGTACAATTCAGCCTACAACAGGGATAATAAAGGAGACAGTATAAAATGTAATATGAAGTTTTAAGCTCAGAAGAATTATAATATAAATTAGTTGGGAAGGCGTACCAGTTTGAGGGAGATGTTGACTTGAATCACAAACAGTGGTTTTAAGTGATAAAAAATTCAAGTGGAGATAGTCATTAAAGAAGTCGCTTAATTGCTTCAAACAGAGAAGGAATTTTTTTTTTTCTGGTAAAGCATAAGAATTAGACAAAGTGGTTTATAAACAGAAAGCCAGGAAAGCATAATCAGTTGGAGGTATACTTGAATAGTTTGTTTGCAACTTAAGACATAAAATGTAACATGCAAACGTATAAAATATTCTTTATGTTGCTCTGACCAACTATGTTTACCCCTGTCAGATTTTATGATGCTTTGGCTGCATGGAGAACGGGGGCCGGGGCCTGCCCAGTTCAACATACCTCACAGTGTTACAGTTGATTCAGCTGGTCGGGTAAAAATACACTCATTGTCTGAAACTGTGTATCGTGTGTGTGTGTGTTTGTGTGTATAGGTGTGTGTGTGTAGGTGTATGGACCTATACATATAGATCTTGGTGCATGTGTGTGTGTCCAGACCTCTAAATATGTATGGATGTTTGTGGTTGTATGTATCTGGGTATGTCTGGGCAGTTCCTCTGGAGCTGAGGATACCCACGTACTCATAAATGTTTGGGACCCATAGTGGAGAAAGTTCCCCAAATACTTAAAAATAAACAAAATAGATTTTCTATGTCGCTTAAAGGTAGAAGGAACAAATAAAGGAATAGGACATAAGTAAAGTTACCTGAAAAAGAAACGAGTCGCCCTCCCACTAAGGAAACTACGATGTGTTTGAAAATATTTGTGCCCTTAGAATTAGATTCATTCTAGAATATGTTGATCAAAAGGGAGAAGGGAGAGGTAGATTTTGGAAGCTTGAAAACGAGAGCCACCGAGGCAAGTTCTCTTCTCACTAGCTCAGGATAGGGAAGAGGGGACTTTAACTGACATATTTCAACCCATTCCTTTCCCCCACCCCATCTCTTTTGCATACCTATAAGTGTCCATATCACTTCTTTGGGGCTACTTTCCAAAACGAAACCCCCACCCAAAAAATTATCTTAGTTTCTCCTTCTGTTTTCCTGTAGTGCCCTGTACTTCCCCATTATGGTAACTGTCATACTGTCATATCAATTAATTGTCTCCCTTGACAGAGTGCAGGCTGCATGAGGGCACGCACTGAATCTCTTTTGCTTTATACCTCGGTGCCTGGCACATAGTAGTTATCTTATGCGTAACTGAAGTGACTCAACAACTTTCTACACGATGGGTGCCTCAGACCACCATGGCTTCATAACATTAGAAATTTAGTCCCTTTCCACTTCCGATTCTGTGGTCAGCAAGTGACCTTCTGATTGTGATTTGGCTTCCGATGTAGACAAAGTGAGAATATTTTAATCATGAAATCTTCAAGTAGTTCTCAGTGTAAATAGGAAGAAAACTGAACATGTGAATTCTGTCTGTAAATGGGCACCTAGAGAGTTGGAATGCTGGTTTTAAACACATTATTCTGCTGAGCCTGGTTAACTTCTCCCTTTGTGGGATAAGAACAAAATGAAGTTTCTGAGTAGGCAAGACCTGGGCCCTGCTAAATTCTCCTCTGTGATAAGTGCCCTTTTGAGATGCCTTGGAGAACATCTGAGGGACACACTCTGGCATTACTGAATGAGGGGAATTGAGGATATTCATTTGTGCACGCATGTGTTCTCAACATGGTACGTGATTAACTCATTTGGTCATCATCCAACCCTATGTGAAAAGTTCATTAGGGCCAGAGCTGAACTTGCTGGTGTTTCTTAAACAAGATTTCTCAGGTTTTGTTCAGTAGGAAAAAGAATGGTAACAATCTATTATTTGATTATAGGGTCTAAACTGTATTTCTTCCGTGGTCACTCATCTAAGACAGTAGTCCCAAAATTGTTAAGGAAATCCATCCTTACTAGAGAATCAGGAATCAGGAAAAGATCTTGAGAAATTGCCTTACTTAGAGATCAACAAATAGTGAGTCCCTATTTGTGTCTTATTGTAGATGAATTTAGTGGCTACTAAAACGCACACATATTGGCAAATACATAGTCAGGGTCGTTTTGAAGAAATAGTCCCTGAATCCACAAGCCCAAGATCCTGAAAGGAGGAGGTGGAGGTCAGCGGGGCTGGCCCGTACTGCCGGTCCATTCTTACGTAGGCCTCTGTAATCACTTCGCTGTAGGTGTGCTGTAGGCTGCACGCATCAAGTACAGTACAGGAAGTGCCATTTAGAGTGAGTCTGCTTTTCTGTTTTATAAAAATTTCCTTAAGAACTCATACCAGCCTATTGTTAGCCTACTGTCATTCTTAGAAACTACTGGAGTCTTCTAAGCTCCCTCTTTAAGTGGTTGGCACTTTGGATGTACCTTGGTAAAGAGCAGTTGGGTATCAGTGACGCTGCAACAGGAATGAGTACCCTAGCCCAGGCTCCTGAGGAACAAGGCTGCATTTCCCTACTTTGTCTTGTGGCCTAGCCCAGGAACTGCCAGGGCAGTGGTACTCAGCCGGAAGGGGAATGCCTACGAGGGGAATGAATGAATGCTGTCCCTCCTCAGTACCACTTCCGATTCATAATCGAAGACTCCGGTTTTTTTGTAATTCAGATGTTTGCTAGAGCAGACAGGGTGTTACCTATGGGCTTTGACTTAAGACAAGTGGCCGAAAGTGGCTCTCCCACTTACTGGAAGCTCACTTCGAACAGGAATTTAAACTTTCTGAACTTTAATTTCCTGTCTGAAGATAGGGCTTACCTTCTTCCTTGGGGCCCTCTACCAAATGAGATGATGTGTGTGAAACTACTGGAACGAAGCATCCATCTCACCCCTCTCCCCTTTTGTATTCTTTCTCATTCTGATGTGGATCTTTTCCAGAAAACGTTTTTATTTTTTATTTCTCAGGTATGGGTTGCTGACCGAGGAAATAAAAGAATTCAAGTATTTGATAAAGACACCGGGGAGTGGTTAGGAGCATGGAATAGTTGTTTCACAGAAGAGGGACCTTCTTCAGTCAGGTAATGTTTTCCTCTTTTTTTTTTAATGCTTGTCTTATCTGATTTATGTTTGCTTCTCCAAAGAGCTAGCTGCAAGTTAAAAATACTATTTTCAGAAGATGGAAAAGGCACAGAAACAAGTGTGCAGAGAATACATCATCGTATTTCAGATCCCAAGCAGAGGAAGAGCAGTTGAACTCCCAGTGCACTGTGGGACCCGGCTCAGGGACAGCATATGCTGGGCCCCAGCGGCTCCCACCCTTGGGATACAGACGGTGCATTTTTACACATAGAACATAAATAGAAATCTCGAGTCTATCGTGTCAGCCTAGCACCAACTCTCCGTTAGTTTCATTTTGGGTGGTACTCGCATATTACTTTTTTTGTTGTTGAAGCTAATTTTTGGCTACGTCTGCCATCACAGTTCTTTACTCCCTTGTGTAGAGAATTCAACAAACTTAAATTCTCCTCGAAAGCATCCTTCAGCAAGTCTGGGTGCCTAGCGTTGTTTAGTGCTGCAGGGAGAAAAATGTTGAAGAGATAAATTTTAGATTGATTTTGCGTACATTTATACTGTAAAATGTCTCTCTCCTTAGATTTACTCCTGACGGGAAGTACGTGATCGTAGCCCAGCTGAATCTCAGCAGGGTCCTGCTGGTGGCCGCACCCCCAGTGGGAAGCATTGGCAAGTGTTCCGTGATCAGCACGATCCAACTAGCAGATGAGGTCTTACCTCATCTCTTAGATGTCAGTGGGAAGACCGGGGCGATCTACGTAGCAGAAATTGGAGCAAAGCAAGTGCAAAGATATGTCCCAATGGAGAGCTATTTTCCTTCATTCACATATTCATAACGTTTCTTTTCCTGGAGATCTTTCAAGTGGAAGTTTGGATTCTCAAATTCATTGTCAAGTTCTTACAAATAATGTTCAAGCACAAGAATTTTCTGTATTTTTCCATGACCTCGTGATGGGAAGAATTTATTTTTGTATCATTCAGAACCGTATGTTTTGTTGTTCTCATGACTTAGTTTTACCTGTAAGTGCATAAGGCCATTTTAATGAAGGAAATGTAATTTTAAAAAATAGGGTCTGAAAGGAGGACTGATTGTCACGTAGGTATTTGCCACGGTAGGCTGCTCCTCCCTGGGAGGAAGAGGGGAAGGAGGAAAGGCGGTTTTGCAGGATGTATTGAGTTTCATGTGAAGGACTGTGAGCCTCCAGTTTGTTCGCCTGGTATAAAGTGCGCACGTTGAGAGATTAAGTCAGATGAATGGGTACCTGCAGGATGCTAGCTCATAGAGAGTCAGGGATGAAGACTCAGGACTTACCTTCGTGAGCCTCCTCAGTAGCATATACTCCAGTGGGGAGACAAGTGTGCAAACTGATAGAACCCAGTGCCAGCAAGCCTCAAGTGTGTCATGTAGGAATATTACGTCTGACTGGGGGAATCCTGGAGATTCTGCGCTGAAAGTCAATTTGAGCTCCCAACTTGAGAAACCAAAGAGAGAAAAACAAGGTGGTCCAAACGGACAAGTTGTAAAAAGCTATAAACTTGCTGCAAACTTTGATAGGCTTACTTTTAAAAGCCCAGTGTGGCCTGGGTCCTTTAGCTGTAAGATACTTAATTTCAGGGACACCTGGGTGGCTCAGTCGGGTAAGCATCCGACTTCAGCTCAGGTCAGGATCTCACAGTTCGTGGGTTTGAGCCCCACATCAGGCTCTGGGCTGACAGCTCAGAGCCTGGAGCCTGTTTCAGATTCTGTGTCTCCTTCTCTCTCTGCCCCTCCCCGCTCATGCTCTCTCTCTCTCTCTCTGTGTCTCACAAAAATAAAATGTTAAAAAAAAAAAGTTTTTTAAAAAGATACTTAATTTCATCCTCTAAATGTAGAACTAAAATGGCAGACCTTTAAGCACTTTACTGAAAGGGACCTTTATGAGTGCTAACTGGAATGTGTTTATTAAAGGTAGAATTAAAAATAGGTTCCTTCATCTCTTTTTTCCTTCCTCCCTCCCTCCTTCCCTCCCTTCCTTGTCTCCTTTTTTTAAAACATGAACTCCGTTCGTTCCTAACATCTGTCTACCTCAAAGGAGTTTTAGAACTATATATATGGGGATGTGTACTGAACACTTGAACTATTAAGGTGAATGACTTCTTGACCTTTGTATTTCTGTGTCTCTCTACCCTTTGGTCTGAATACTGGCTTCCCAGGAAAGACCATCTTTTCAGTTCTGGTTTATTCTGGGCTCTGGTGGAGCCTTGCCACATGGTGTCTTTCAGGTGACTCCCCCCCTTTTTCTGTATTCACCCCTCTCTTTATCCTAGACTTGCACTGTAAGTTATGTAGCATGTGAAAAATCTTGAGCTGACTTTCCTCATCACCCATTAGAGCTGCCATCTTTCCAGACCTCAAGGAATTCACACTGTTTTGAAGCTCGGATCATATCTTGACGGAACTAGAAAGTTAATTCTACCAACAGGAAACTGTCCTGCGTCCCAGGGCCTTTGATAAGTGTGTTTGTGTCACTGATCGAGCTGTCTGACCTTAAATGAGTCTTGTTCGTGTTTCTCCTTAGTGAAATGGGAACATCGTCGCCCTTCCTCCTCCAGGAAGGCTGCGAGGATCCGAGGCACAGCAGATACAGAGGTGCCCTTGGAAATCTGCAGGTCGGAGTACAGTCAAGGCAGCAGTTCTTTGTTTTGTTTTGTTTTGGTTCAGAAATTCTTAACAAAGGTCCTTCTAACTACTTAATTTGCCTGATACCATCTATCAAGTTTGCCTTAATTTTTGCATTTGGTGCTTTTTTCGAAACTTATTCTCATGAACTTTATGCAGCTTAGCGAATATAGTAAATTTATTTGAATAGAAGGAAGTGATTTGACAGTTTTATTTTGTTTTTAACCCAGAACAAGAAGTGCAAATATCTCTTAGAAGAAATAGAGGTTAGGTAAGCTGGTCTTGTCATTTCAAAAATGTTGTATTTAACTTTGTTTTATACCAGATTCCCTTAAAGCTTGCTGAAAATATTGTTGCCATATATCTTGCTAAAAGTGTTTATTAGCATACTCAGAATCATAGTATTTCACTTTCTTCCTTTGCGTTAATTGCTTAGATGATTGAATATGTGTTGTATTTTCATTTAAAAAATACGAATTAAACTTTTGGAAAGAAAAGGCAGTATTATCTGGCCCTGCAATTAATGTTTGATTTTATTGTTATAAAAGCAGCTTTAGAACTTCTTATTTTGTTAAAGAACTTCAGCAATTCTGCTGTCCCCAGTTGGCTGAGAGAGCATCCTGCGTGCCCGTGGAAAGTAAGGCTGAAGCACGCTTTGCCTGAGGTCGCGTTCTGGACTGAAAACCCTGTGGCTATTGCGGGGAGCGGGTGGTACAAAAGAGAGTGATACTAGGTAACTCTATGTATTTTTGCTTTAGAAATAGGACCTCTTTATGACTCTATGTTCTAGATCACTGGGTGGGGGCATTCTAAATTAGAAAACCAAAGACTGTAAGTATCATCCCTAACCTCTATTACAACGTCGGGTCTCTACAATGGAATTCTTTGTCCTCAGAGAAAACCTGTGTGAAATCGGAGGGTAAACCAAGAAGACCCATGCGATTTGTGCTTCGGTCACTTACCGGGCAAAAAGACTGCCTCACGCGTCGTGGCTGTCAGGCTCAGTAAAGGCAGCAAGTCCCAACTTTTAATCTGCTTTTGCTGGTTTTGAACACTGGCTTTTAAAACAGGGTATATTGGATAGGCCACACTGCAGCTGGAAACTGCTAGATCTGTGCTCCTTGGACTCACCAAAATAAATCTGTTGGAATCATTCAAAATAAAAAGCATCCTAAATGTATGACTTTACTCTTTAAAATTTCAGCAGTGATTAAAAAAACACCTTTTAAAAAGTCAGAGTCAGATTCATTTATTCAACAAAAGCATGCAAGCCCAGCTGTGTGCAGGCTCTCGGGCAGGTGTCCTCCGCCCTCGTGTTTGGTCGTCTATCTATTGGAGAAAAGCCAGGAAAACCATTTCCTTTCGGCTCATCCTGGGAGGTGCCGTACTTGCACTTGTGTTGTGTTACTTTCTTGATACAAGAGAGGGCGGCAGAGTCCTGCCTGTGAGCATTTCTGGACCCCAGCAGTGGATCATCTTTCTACTTCGTTTTTTTTAACAATTGAAGCTAGCCATACTTTTATTTTTTTTCTTTTTCTTTAACGTGTATATCTTGAGAAAATAAGCTTATAGGTGACATCCTTTCCAAGAGTTATTGGAAAGTTTTACTGTTTAGATATCCCCATGTTTAACAAAAACAACAAAAAACCAAAACATTTTTCGATAAAAGTCAAACTAACAAGTGAATGACTCATTTTAAACTGTAACATGAAGAGGAGTTTAGTGCAATAGAAAATGCATTCATATTAGCAGAGAATTAATCCTTTTCTCCTTACTAGATTTTTTTGTTTTAAACAATGTTTCTTAATGGTTGCTAGCTCTTTTACAAATAAGAAAAATGGATTATTTACAAAGAGGCCAAATAATTTCTCCATCAGACTCTTACCCATAGAATCCATGAGTTTATAGAGTAAGGTAATCCCATGAACATATAGTAACATATAGATACTCCCTTTGTAAGAATTGAGTAGAATTTAAGCAGTGAAAAATAGCAGTCTTTGAAACTTTTGTTTTTTTTTTATTATAAACAATGAAATGTTATTGTTATGATTTAATTCTGCTTTTTTGTCACAGTGGCCCTTCTTGGGGGAGCCTGTTCTTAGCCCTTACGATAGTCTGTGACCCTGGTCAACAGATTCCCTTCAGATGTTACGTGTAAGAGAATCCCACGAATAGACTCTAATCCAAAAGCAGTTAACCAAAATGACATGGTGTTTGGAAGTAATTCTCAGACCTCAAAGGGTGATCATAGAGTAGCATGAACAGACATACTGAGCTTTCCTCCAGAATCAAGATAATGAATGGAAGTAAGTGTGGCCAGTTGGTCCAGCTTAGTGAAAGAACATTCTAGCAAAGAGCTGTTCAGCAGTGGAACAGACTGTTCATACTAGAAATGGTAAACTTCAGTGATTCAGAACTTGCAACCCAGGTAGACCTGGGTTCTGATCCAAGCTCTGCCACTTACTTGCTGTGTTGTTTTGGGACTCTGCCTCATTTTTCTCATTTGTGAAATGGAAATATTAGCATTTTCCTTATAGGGTCATTGTGAATAGAAATGAGATTGTGCATGTGGAACTTTAAACCCAGTCCCTGGCACACAGTAAGCACTTGCCACACCTTTAGAGACTCATTTGTGGTATGTAAGCCAGAGACGGGCAGTCATGCCATCTTTGGGCAGAAATTCTTACACTGGGAAGATGATGAGACCAGATGACCTTCCCTGTGGCACGACTCCGTGTTTAGTCGCATATTGAAAACTAAAGATACCGTTGCAATACGCTAAGTCATCTATCATTTAGAAATGACTACTTTTCAGAATTGTGAAGGCATTACTCCATTGTCTTCTGAAGAAAAATGACTTCCAACTGAGAATTCTGTGCCTAACCAACCCTGAATCAAAAGTAAGGAGAGAAGGAAAAAATAATTTTCAGGCATGTAAGACTCTCAAAATATTTAACTCAGATGCTTCCTTTCTCAAAGTTACCGTAAGATAATGCCTCCATAACAAAGACAGATTCTGGGCCCAGGAAACAGAAATCTTACACAGGAAGAGGTGAAGACCATTTCCAAAACACTCTGTAGCAGGCCTATGAAGTAAAGTTGAAGGAATGTCTCCAAGGTTGAAAAAGAATGACTATTTTTAAAAAGCATAGATATTTTCAGTTGGCATTAAAGCTGTTTAGTCATTGGACAGATACCTACCAGGTACCAGGAATATGGTGGTGAGCAAGGTAGACACCTTTTCTGGAATATACATTCTACATTGGGAAACAACAGTTCGAATGAAAAAGTGAGCTTCTGATGAGAGTTTGTGGTAAATATTAACACTTGGTTGGCTAAATAAACACCCATTCTCAATTTCCTTCCTTATACCAACTTGGAGACTTGAAGAGCTAGGTGCTCAGCCTAACTAGCATGTTGCAGTAGTCACATGATGTGGTTCTGGCCAGTGCAACATGAATGGAAGTCTACTGGAAGGTTTCTGGAGAATCATTTGCTTTTTGATTAAAAAAAAAAAAGTATGCTTAGCACTCCTGCGTTGTCCCTTCCTCCCTGACTTAAACTTGAGTGTAGTTGCGGCAGCCATCATTCTTAAGCAAGGCAGAAAGAAGGCGGGGATTTTTATGATTGGGGAGCCACTGTACTGGCCTGGTAATTTGTTACTCCAGATTTTTCTGTGAGAAAAATGTTTTAGTTACTTCAGCCACTGTTTTGGTTGGGTGTTCTCTTATGGATAAAAAGCATTCCTAAGAAAGTCAATGTTAAACAAACCCGCATTCATTTGGGTTGATATTTTTTATGGTTTTAAGATTCTATATCCAGGAAAATAAGTCAGTCTGCTCTTACATCTTATTTTATATCCTTTAATAAGATGCTATTGGTGAATTTTTTTTTCAATTTAGATTCTGTGCATTTCTTTTGAGACATATTTAGATTCCTGTGTCAAATTTATCCCATGAATTTATTAATTGTAGTTAGTAGAGTAGGATTTCCCCCCATTGCTAATTAGTTTTGGGTGGTATAGAGAAAAGGTATTAATTCTTTCTTACAATATGTCATATCTGTGTACCTTAATAAACCCTATTAACTTTAATGAGCTATTATAGATATTCAGATTTTCTAGATATTTCACTGAAAATATAACTATACACCTTTCAATATTTTTGTTTGTTTTTTAAAATTTTATTGCTTTAGCAACATTGTTCAAAACAATGTTAAATGTTAGTAGTGATATGAAGTATCTTTATCTTATTTCTGATTTTAATGGAAATGTTGGTACTTTACCAAATAATATGATATTTGCTATTGAATTTTGGTAATTTTATACATAAGTAGTCTTTAATCTCAGAATTTTATTAAGTATTACTTAATTTTATGATGGCTTTTAGTGTTGATGTGTACAATGTATTGACTAATGAAAGAAAGATTTTTTCTTACAGTTTTTGTTGGAAAAACTTTAGCTGGTAATTGATTTCTTGCTTGAAACTTCTGTTCTTGAAAGAAAGAGGGCAGTAGAGTGTCATTATATAGAATTTATCAGTTCCACCCATCTCCAAAAGGAATTTGAGCCTCTATGATAAAATTTTTTAAATATGTTAAAATAGAGTAATGTCAAAAATTGCATAGAGGGGAGGAAAATACATATATTCAAGACCTGGATTAATAGTTGCAGCAATTAAGAATTAAGTGAATTCTGAGTTTCTTGTAGCCATAGCAAAGAAGGAAGTGTGGATATATAATTTTCATCTAACAAGAGGAAATAGATCCATTCTTTAGGATATAACTTTGTTCCTATTTTTCCACTGCATGAACCTTTCAAGGTGAAATAAAATAATATGGCTTCCACAAAATCAAGGACGTTGTGAGAAAGGGATAGGGTCTTTAAGCCAGTAGTTCAATAAATATTAAGTATTCCTGGTTGTTGAATACACCACTGATTGAATGCACAATGTTTGTCAGGGCTCGATAGAATGATGGGGGTTATGTTCTGTAGTTCTACTGTCCAGCATGTCAGCACATGGGCTTTTGAGCACTTGAATGTAGCTTATGTGTCTAAGGAACTGAATTTTCTATTTTATTTTTACTTAATTTAAATTTAAATTGTTACATGTGGCTATTGGCTACTATATTGGACAAACACAGCAGGTGACAAAATTTTGATAGTAATGGCCAACTGTTTGTTTTTACTTAGTTTCCTGGTTCATTTGTATAATTTGCTTTCTCTGTAGTGTGACCTTTTGGTAATATTTTTAATAATTCCACAAAGATTAAAGATTAAAAATTATCATGCGTCTTGAAATATTCAGTTGTTGAATCTTTTGCTAAATATTTTCCAAATGAAAGTGAAATCATTTTGTGCAGAACTGAGGAAAATGGTTCTCAAAAAGCTTTTATGTATTTATGTGTGTTTGTACTTAGTAGCTCACTTCAGGGAATATACCTGTTTTTTTATCATTTTTTTTCCCTGAAAAGAAACCATTTTTCACATGCAGCAGCTCAGATTTCAATGCAAACTTGTCTCACATAGGTTTATTTTTTTTTAATGTTTGTTTATTCTTAAGAGAGGTAGAGATCAAGCAGGGGAAGGGCAGAGAGAGAGGGAGAAAGAATCCCAAACAGACCAAAGAAGAGCTCCTTCCTCACTTGCACTCTGTCTCTCAAAATTGAAAAACATTAAAAACAAACAAAAAACAGATGAAGGGCATGAATTGGAAAATCTGTGGCTAAATATAAAGAACTTTTTTTCTTTTAGAAAAATTTATAGATAAGTGACTACTCGTATGCTTAGGTGCCTCAGTCAGTTAAGCACCTGACTCTTGATTTTGGCCTAGGTCATGATCTCATGGTTCAGGACAACCTGCCCCGCATTGGGCTCTGTGCTTACAGGTTGGAGCTTGCCTTGGATTCTCTCTACCTCTCTTTCTCTGCCCCTCCCTTGCTTGTGTGCACATGCTCTCTTTCTCAAAATAAAAAAAAAGAAACAAAAAAACGATAAGTGACCATTTAACAAAACTAACGATGAATTTATGTAACGTAGAAGTAAAAAGATGACACAAATATCACAAAGGATGAGATGAGGAAATGAAAACATACTGTTGTAAAAATAAGAGAACTAATATAATATTTGAAGTAGATTCTAACAATGCAAAGAAGAATATTGTAAATTCTAGTATAACTAAAAATAAAACAAATGCATATGGAATAGCCAATAGAAAAAGGTAAAATTCAGGGTGCTTGGGTGACTCAGACGGTTAAGCATCTGACTTGGGCTCAGATCATGATCTCATGGTTTGTGAATTCAAGCCCCGTGTCGGATTCTGTGTTGACAGCTCAGATCCTAGAACCTGCTTCAGATTCTGTGTCTCCCTCTCTCTGCCTACTTGTGCTCTATCTCTCTCTCTCAAAAACAAATAAACGTGGGGTGCCTGGGTGGCTTAGTTGGCTAAGCATCTGACTTCGGCTCAGGTCATGATCTCGTGGTTCACGAGTTCAAGCCCCACATTGGGCTCTGTGCTGACAGCTCAGAGCCTAGAACCTGCTTCAGATTCTGTGTCTCCCTCTCTGCCCCTTCCCTACTTGTGCTCGCTCTCTCTCTCAAATATAAATAAAAACATTAAAAGAAAACATTTTTAAAAACCCATAGAACTACCAAATAAATAAATAAATAATAGACATTAAAAAATTTTTAAGTGAAAAAGGTAAAATGCTGTACAAATCACCAATTCCAAAAAAAGCCTGGAAAGAGGGAAATGAAACAAAACTAATAGGACAAATGGAAACAAGATAGTAGATTTAAGCCCTGTCATGTTAAATACTACATTAAATGCAAATGGCTTAAATACTCCAGTTAATATTCAGTGAGTGTCAGAGTGGATAAAAAAGATATACAAGAGATAAACTTTATATATAAAGATAAGAAAACTAAAAGTGAAAGGATGAGAAAAGATATTCCATTATAAAAAATGATTATAAGAAAGCTGAAGTAGCTATATTACTATCAAAGTAGACTTCGGAACAAGAGATATTACCAGAGATAGAGAAAGCTTATAATGATAAAAGGATGAGTTTTTGTCAGGATGAGATAAAAGTCAAAATGTGTATATGATTAATGGCACTATTCCAGAAGTACATTAATGGGAAAATTGACAATAAAACAAATAGACAAATCCACCATCGAGGTTGAAAATTTTAAAACCCATCTCTTAGCAATTGATAGAACAGTTAGACACACACAAAAATTAAGGATATAGGTGATCTGAATAACACTATCAAGTTTAGCCAAATCGATATTTATAAAACAGAATTTACAAACAACTGCAGTTTACAAATTCCTTTTAAGACCACATGCTAGGCCATAAAACAAGTTCCAATAAATTTAGATGGCTTAGAATCCTAGCAGAACATATTTTATGACTATTTTAGAATTAAATTAGAGATAAACGTATGGTATCTGAAAAATCACCAAATATTTGAGCATTAAATACTATATTTGTAAATAGTTTGTGTCACAGAAAAAAATCACGGAAGGAATAAGAAAATACCAAGTAAATAAAAATACAGATCAAAATATGTGAAATCCATTTAAAGCAGTGCTTAGAGACACATTTGTAGTTTTAAGTATTCGTGTGAGGGGGGCATTGGGATGGCTCAGTCAGTTAAGCATCCAACTCTTGATTTCAGCTTAGGTAATGATCTCATGGTTCCTGAGATCAAGTCCCCAGTTGAGTTCGTTGCTCATAGTACAGAGCCTGCTTGGAATTCTATTTCTCTCTCCCTTTCTCTCTACTGCTCCCCAGCTTATGCATGCATATGCTCTCTCTCACTCTCAAAATAAATAATTTTAAAAAATAAATATTTATGTGAAGAAAGAAGAAAATCTAAAATTAAGGGTCTGTGATTCAACCTTTAAAAGAAATAGAAAAGCAAACAAAATCAAAGATTAGTAAAGAAAATAACAAAGAAATCATGGAAATCAAGTAGAAAACAGACAAGATTAATAAAAGAAAAATATAGATATTAGAAGTGATCAATGAAATGTATAATACAGATCAAGAAAAAAAAGCCCAAATTACTAATACCAAAAATGAATATTATTACTACAGTTCCTATAGACATTAAGAGAATAATAAAGAAACAAAGAATTTTATACCATAAAATTTGACCACTTAGGAGTTAGCAGACTTTTCAGGGGCACCTGGGTGGCTCAGTTGGTTAAGGAGTTAGCAGACTTTTCCCGTGAAGGGCCAGACAATAAATATTCTGGGCTTCCTGGGTCATGCAGTGTGTTCAAGTACTCAGCTCTGCCATTGTAGCGTGAAAGCAGCCTTGGACAATGTGTAAATGAATGAGTATTGATGTGTTAAACTTTACTTTAAAAAATTACTGACACCATCATGGATATGGTGAATCTGAAAAAGATTATTTTGAGTACAAAAAGCCAGAAAAAAAATACATACTGTATGGTTCAATTTATATGAAGCCTTAGAAAAAGCGAAAGTAATCTGTAGTGATAGAAAGCAGATCAATGTTTGTCTGAAGCCATAATGGGTGTTGGTGATTAACTATGAATGGTAGGAGGCAACTTTTTTTCAATTTTGGAAAAACTGTATCTTCATTTTGGTGATAGTTTCATGGCTTTATAATGTCCGTCAAAATTCATCAGACTATACACTTAAAGTGGGTGGGTTTTATTGAATGTCAATTAAAACTCCATAGATTTTGGTTAAAGAACAAAACAGAAGATTGGAGAATGGGAACAGAAGCAAACCAGAAGATGGGAAAACGGAGAATGAAAACAACAGAAAAGAGACTTTGGTGGAGGAATGGTGGGTGAGAGAATAGCCATTGGATGATCTTGACCAAGTACATTTGGTGAGTGAAAGAGCGTGATTAGGTGTAAGAGGAAGTAAAAAGAATGTGAATGAACAGCTGCTGTATAGCAGATGGGAAGAAAACAAAATGAGTGAATTCATTGTCAACTGAAACCAGAGAGCAAGAATATTGAATGTCAGGTATTCTCATTTCCTTTGGTTTCTTTAGCCATGGTTTGTAGCCTAGAGAAAGCAGCGAATAGGCATTACTAACGGTTAGGGATTGCAGAGCACATATGTCTAGTAAATACATAGTGTTAGGAAAGTAATATAGATAGGGCCACCGGTATTAAGGGGTAGGAGGAGTAAACCTTGGTTAGTGAAGAACAGGTAGAACAGGTATGAAAGATAGGAAAGGTGAAATGTAAGAATGATTTGGACCGGGAAAAATACTTACTATGATCAGTTAATACATAATGTAACCTGAGCTTTCCCAAGTAGTATAGTAGTAATGGAAGGCAGCTCAGGCTGGAAATAAAAAAACCCTTCTACCAGGTACAGACTTAAAAAAAAATTCCTCTGCTGGAGTCCAACTCCAGCAGGTCCAGGGCTCCCTGAAGGATGGATGGTGTTAGCGAAAGAGAGCGAGAGAGCCTCAGCTTCTTTCTGCTCATCAGGCAGGCATCTCTGCACTGACCCAAGAGTCAGCTTTATTTATTTTAAAAATGTATGAGGCTCAAAACAGAAGTGGTAATTGCGTTAGACAATGATTTCTGATAACAAATTCTTTGGCATGTAAAAATTTCCCAGAACATAGATTGGTAGAAGACTCATGCATAATCTATATCAATAGTGACTGAAGTAGGTAACTAGATGCTTATCACATGGGGAAGGAAGGTATCTTTAGCATTCAAATACAAGGCAATGTTTTTAGCGTAGCAAAGGCAAAAGTTAGTTCTTTTGTGAGCAGGGGTCAATAGCCTGTTTTGAAACTGAGTGGGGGTTGAGTGGGTGTAGATGCCGGTGGTCATCTGATGGTAGGAGGCCTTGCAAACCTGCCTTACTTCAGAAATGGCTCTCAGCATTCCTCTCCTCTCTATAGAAAATAATCTCAATGGACATCAAACTTACCAACTCGTAGCTTGGACAGAAAAGTATTTCACATTCTCCTTAGTGTATGGATCTCAATGACATATTTTTTAAGAGTTACTTGATACCCAGTCTTTCAATTTATTGTGGCCTTTAAAGTCTGTAATGCAGGGTGTGCTTTAAGGTAGAACTCCTAAAAGCATAAGACAAGTTCACTGTAGGAAAAAAAAAAAAAAAAAAGGAAAAAAATAGACCAAAAATAAGCCTCTCAGGGCCTTAATAGGGCTGATGATGGATGATTCCTACCCAAGAAAAAGAGGACAAAAAGATTTTGGCTCATCAATAAAGCATCTGACTCCTCGAGAAATGGCTGGAGATTAAATTTAAAGTCAATCTTAAATTAATTTAACAAATGTACATAAAGATTATTACCTGCACCAATTGGATATGTCAGACCTATAAGTATCTTGTAGAAACAACAGCTTATAATTAATACCGAAAAGGAGAAGAAGAACACTACTTTTCCTAGTTAGGAGCATAGAAAAGGCAAGTTTGAAGCAAAAGTGTTATTCGGACATTTGATAGGACATCAACTTTCAAGATTATGACTTATTTTTTTTCCATAATATTTTATTGTCAAATTGTTTTCCATACAACACTCAGTGCTCTTCCCCATAAGTGCCCTCCACCATCACCACCACCTCTTTTCCCCCCTCCCCCTTCCCCTTCAACTCTCAGTTCATTTTCAGTATTCAATAGTCTCTCAAGTTTTGCATCCCTCTCTCTCCCCAACTCTCTCTCCCTCCTCCGCTCCCCCTGGTTCTCCATTAGGCCTCTCCTGTTTTCCTGCTAGACCTATGAGTGCAAACATATGGTTTCTGTCCTTCTCTGCCTGGCTCACTTCACTCAGCATGACACCCTCAAGGTCCATCCACTTTCCTACAAAGGGCCATATGTCATTCCCTCTCATTGCCATGTAGTACTCCATCGTGAATATACACCACATCTTCTTGATCCATTCGTCAGGTGATGGACATTTGGGCTCCTTCCATGTTTTGGCTATTGCTGACATTGCTGCTATGAACATTGGGGTACATGTGCTCCTATGCATCAGCATTTCCGTCTCTCTTGGGTAAATCCCCGCAGTGCTATTGCTGGGTCATAAGGGAGTTCTATCGATAGTTTTTTGAGGAACCTCCACACTGTTTTCCAGAGCGGCTGCACCAGTTTACATTCGCACCAACAGTGTAGGAGGGTGCCCGTCTCTCCACACCCTCGCCAGCATCTATAGTCTCTTGATTTGTTCATTTTAGCCACTCTGACTGGCGTGAGGTGGTATCTCAGTGTGGTTTTGATTTGCGTTTCCCTGATGATGAGTGATGTTGAGCATCGCTTTATGTGTCTGTAGACCATCTGGATGTCCTCTTTGGAGAGGTGTCTGTTCATGTCTTCTGCCCATTTCTTCACTGGATTATTTGTTTTGTGATTGTGAAGTTTGGTGAGTTCCTTGTACATTTTCGATATTAGCCCTTTATCTGATATGTCATTTGCAACTATCTTTTCCCATTCTGTTGGTTGCCTATTAGTTTTCTTGATTGGTTTCTTTGCCTTGCAGAAGCTTTTTATCTTGATGAAGTCCCAAGGGTTCAGTTTTGCTTTAATTTCCCTTGCCTTTGAGGATGTGTCGAGTAGGAGAGTGCTGCATTGTAGGTCTAGGAGGTTTTTTCCTACTTTCTCCTCGAGGGTTTTGATGATTTCCTGTCTCACATTCAGGTCCTTCAGCCATTTTGATTTTATTTTTGTGTATGGTGTAAGAGAATGGTCTAGTTTCATTCTTCTACATGTTGCTGTCCAGTTTTTCCAGCACCATCTGCTAAAGAGGCAGTCTTTTTTCCATCGGATACTCTTTCCTGCTTTGTCAAAAATGAGTTGGCCGTACATTTGTGGGCCCAGTTCTGGGTTCTCTATTCTATTCCATTGGTCTGTGTCTGTTTTTGTGCCAATACCATACTGACTTGATGATGACAGCTTTGTAGTAGAGGCTAAAGTCTGGGATTGTGATGCCTCCCATTTTGGTTTTCTTCTTCAATATAACTGGCTAAACGGGGTCTTTTGTGGTTCCATATGAATTTGAGGATAGTTTGTTCTAGTTTTGAGAAGAATATTGGTGCAATTTTGATGGGGATTGCATTCAATGTGTAGATTGCTTCGGGTAGTAATGACATTTTCACTATGTTTATTCTTCCGATCCATGAACAGGGAATATTTTTCCATTTCTTGGTGTCTTCTTCAATCTCTTTCATAAGTTTTCTATAGTTTTCATCATATAGGTCTTTTACATCCTTGGTTAGATTTACTCCTAGGTATTTGATGGTTTTTCATGCAATCGTGAATGGGATCAGTTTCTTAATTTCTCTTTCGGCTGCTTCATTTTTGGTGTATAGGAATGCAACTGATTTCTGTACATTGATTTTGTACCGTGCAACTTTACTGAATTCATTGATCAGTTCTAGAAGGCTTCTGGTGGAGTCAATTGGGTTTTCCATGTAGAGTATCATGTCATCTGCAAAAAGTGAAAGTTTGACTTCTTCCTTGCCAATTCTGATGCCTCTTATTTCTTTTTGTTGTCTGATTGCTGATGCTAGAACTTCCAGCACTATGTTGAACAACAGTGGTGAGAGTGGGCACCCCTGTCGTGTTCCTGATCTCAGGG